>PVJA010040282.1:0-18599 GCA_004027025.1 Myocastor coypus | reverse complement strand
TCCCTCCCTCTCTCTTGCTCTCCCCTCCCCCTTTCCCTTTCCCTCTCTCCCTCCCCTGTTCTTTCACTCTCCAAGCCTTCCACTCACACTGCTTGTAACCACAAAGATTATGTACAGTACAAACCCAGAGAAAGCAAAGCATGCTCTTCTCCAAGCTTTCCAACAGTATTCCTGGAATTAAGTCTTGGCCGCTGCTTAGCCTGGGTTGGTCATGCACCTGTCTTAAACCAATCCCCAGAGAGCGAGGGAAGCAGTACTCCGCCCCGACCCAGGAATGACTCCTTTCCAGAGCCAGAAACAGCATCAGTTCCACTTCAGTCATGTAGACTGAGAATGGGGCTTTCCTTCCAGTTAACAGAAAACAAAGCAGCAAATGCTCGATAGACAAGCACAGTCCCCAGGGACAGTCTCCTTCCAAAGCATTCGTATAGTGACAACAGAAAGCTAGTTGTGCTGACAAGATGAGATGCGAATTACTCTGGTAAGATTAGCAAAGCTCTGCAAATCTCAGTGGTGTTTCTGCAGTGATGGCGGCCAACTGCTGGTGCTCCCTGAGAGCCTGGTGGTGGAGGCAGTTATCAGCGGGCTGTAGCAGCTTGACTGCACCCAACTGCAGCATGCATGGGGATCTGATGATACAGAAAGCGGAAAAAAGAAAAGGAATGCTGAAACTGTTCCAAGCAAAGTGGTTTATAATTGATTTTAATGCCCTCCTGAATTCGAGGCATCTTTTCTTCTGAACTTGCTCACATTAAGAGCCAGGAATGTGTCTTTATAACCACAACCATAGGAAATAATCTACAGGAACTTACTCACTGGTGCTCTTTTGTTGTTGTTAGGGTACAGCAGTGTGGATAAGAAGGAATATATTCTCATGGAGGCCTAGGGATTCTGGGCTAAAAGTGACAGAACCAAAAGATCGTGCCACTCCTTTCACGTGGACTGGGTCCAGACTCTCCAGAAGAAATGAAACTTGTCCAATTTCTCCCTCACAGTTACCTCATCACTATCACTCCTTGCCATTTTCAACAAGTTGTCCCTAGTTTTGTTATAATTATAGTAAATGAAGATGAAAGCCACTGTTTCTTAGAGTTCCCTGTCCCACAGATAGATAAGGCCTGTGGATGTCATAACTAGTTAATCACAACTAGTTAGCTAGAAAAGAAGTAAATAATTATTCCATAGAGGCTGGGCCAGAGCATGCATCAGTATTAGAAAAGGACAAATAGGAGTATATACTAGGTTCACAAAAAATAGTTGATTCGAGCTAACTTCAGTGGAACATTACTATTCTCTTGTCTCTACTATAGGATGCTTTTTCTCTAATTTCAACCAGTTGATATGGGGGAAATGCAACTCTCAACCTGAAAGTTACCTGGGATGAATTCGTGTTCTCTAAAACCAAAGGATGAATTTTAGGAACAAACAGAGGTTAAATATTTATTGCAGAAAAGAAAGCTTCTGTCTGAGAGGGATGAAAAGGGGGCCAAGTGGGTGGTCACTGGGAAGCTATCTCTTCCAGGGGCTTTTATAGAGTAAAACCATGCAGTGAGGCAGATCTAAGGTGGAGAACATGGGAACTCGCTTAGGTGGTTGTGAGGTGGGACAAAACTATGGCCAGCCAATGAGATTACAAGAACTATTGCTCAGATAGTTAATTAAATCCAGAACCAGATGGGGAAGCAAGTCACGTAGCAAGCAGGCATGAATATAGAACAGGAGTTTATCTGGTAGCCAGCCAGTGGCAGTTGAATTAGTGACTCTTCCTGGCTTCTTCAAGGTGATGATCAATCCCAGTGCTTATCTTTAGGGAGGTAAGCATTTGTTCAGTCTTTGGTCTTTAGGTCTGGCCCACAGCAGGAGCATCCATCTCTCTCACAGTTGTAACATATCTTGTCTTCAACATATGCTAACGTATATGTGTCTAACAAACATATGCTGTCTCCTCGAGGGCCTGGCCCTGTCTCATTGCCTAGAATATTTCTATATAATTTACCTGCCCAAAACACAGCATCTAAGAAAAAGATAAAAGTATCATCATGTCATAACGAACATTCTTATTAAGAAGAAGGCAGTGTCTAGAATCAGCTCATCCCTGACCTCACAGGCATTATTGCAATTCAACATCCCAGGTCTCTTCCCTACCACACGTATTTCTTGGCATTTCATTACTGAGACAAAATACCTGAGGCACAGAATTTAAATGGGAAAAGACTTATTTTTGTGTCATGTCATCAGAGATTTCAGTCTGTGGCCATCGGACTCCAGGGCAAAAAAGCATTATGATGCAAGGATGTGACAGCAGGAAGCTGCTCACTGCATCACAGTCAAAAGGTGGAACCAACAGAAAGGAGAGGCCCAGTGAGCAGCCACAGCCGCACCCTCAGGGCCCACCCAGATCTGCCCCACCCCTAACATGTCTTCTCTCTTCTCCAGAGCATCTCTCAGACCAACCAAGTTGATCATCAAGATCAAGCACCTACCGCTAGAAGCCTGCTTGACAGAGTCCCTGCCATGGCCAGTCCTCCGACCTTCCGTATCATGGTTGTTCTCTCCAGGGAAATCACCATCTTTGAGCAAGAACTTCCAGAGGACAGGGACCATGTACTCCTTCTCTATGGCAACAAGACTAATAACCCTAAAACAGCAGGTTAAAAGCAAAAATGTCTATTGCACCATTTTTTTTTTCCTGGAGTCAGGAAAATCAAAAGCACCCAGAATCATTCTCAAGGCTACAGGCAAGTTATGGTTTATGTCTAGTTGTCCCCCCAAAGCCTCATGCAGTCATGGGGCAGGGACTTCTATAGATTGAGACTTGATTCATGGGATTATGTGTTTTAATACTGATGGGATTATGGTATGAGTACTTCTGGGATTATGAGTGTAGCCTAAGGCGAATAGGCTGAGGCAGAGAGCCTGAATGTAATATAAAGAGAGACAGAGAGATAGACTAGCGCTGTTGCTGTCTGCTGCCCTGGTTGGCTGATTGCCTCTGTTGTGATTGTTGCTGTTCCGCCGCCATGACCTGTTGCTCTCTGCCATGTGCCCCTCAGCCATGGATCCAACTGAGTATGAACTGAACCCTCCAGTAACTGTGAGCTAAATAAACCTTTCCTTCCTTCATTTTAGGTGCCAGGTATTTGTCCCAACAATGAGAGATGAGTAACTAAGATACAAGTGTATCCAGGGCCAGAGTCATCTCTCTCTGAACCTCTCCAAGGTTCAGTCCATTTAGATGTTGTTCCCCTGCATGACTATTGGCAGGAATCAGGTTCTAACTGCTGTTGGCCAGAGATGCCTTTTATTTCTTTCCTCTGGGTCTGATCACGATGTAGCTCACCATATGGCCACTGGCTTTACTCAGAAGGTGCCAGAAGAAAGAGCGAGAGAAAGTGAGCAAGAAGGAAACCCCAGCCTAACATAACCTAACACTGCAAATGGCACTGTGCCACTATTGCTGTATTCCAATTCGATAACACCCATTTAGAAAGAATGCATGAGGCCCTAAGTGCCAGCCAGTGTGGTTCATGGGGACCTTCTCCGAAGCTAATATATCCTGTCACACTGGTGTGAGTTGTGCCCAGGCAAAGAGTGGGCTCCATAAATCTGTGACCATAATTAACCCAATCTGGAGGCCTCACATACGAGGGTCACAGCATATATGGTAAACATATACAAGGAAAAAATAAAGAACACTGGGTAGCCCTCTGGGTTGGATGTATCAGCCAAAGTTCTCATTTAGAAACTTAATGTTCAATGCAATAAAGGTAGGCCCTTTCAGAAGGTATTCTGTCGTGAGCGCTCTCCAGTCACACAAGAATGCAGCACGCCACTCCCTCACTGGGGTGAATATGGGAATGGGAACTGACAGGAAGACGAGTTTGACCCTGTTCTCTCCAGTCCTTTGCCCTTTTGCCCCTCTCTCTCTCTCTCTCTCTCTCTCTCTCTCTCTCTCTCTCTCTCTCTCTCTCTCTCTCTCTCTCTCTCTCTCGCACACTTTTGCCTTCCAACATAAGATAATGCATCAAGAACCCTTGTCAGCTGAATGCCTTGTGACTTTTGATTTCATAGTTTCTAGAACATGAGAAATAAATCTGTCTTTAAAACTTAGCAGTTTTTAATTCACATGAATTCTGTTATAGTAGCACAGAATAGACTACTATAGGTATGAATGTTCTTCTACTAACTCAAGTATACCAAGTCTGCTTCCTGCCAGGTTGGCAAAAACGTTGTCTCAACCAATGTGAATGTAAGTACTCTGTCCAGGACAGTTCCTCAATTTATGAAAGATAAATGAGTCCTGAGGTCAGAAGAAAAAGGCAGGACATTCCTTGGTCCTCAGTCACAGGTGCTGGCCCAAATGTGCTTCACACTATTTGCTCCTCTGACACCGGTTCGTGTGCTGGGATTCTTAGCTCTGTGACCTCTTTGGGGTCCTGCTTCTGTAACCTACTTTTATAAGAAGTTGTGAAGTTTCCCAGGCCAGAATGGAGCCACGGTTCTCAGCAGCTCATGGTCTCCATATCCTATCAGGTAAGTCGTGCTGTTTTTTTTTGTTGTTGTTTGTTTCAATTTTTTTTTATTGTTTAAATTTAGCAATGGTTATATTACATATTTTCATCATCAGATCAGTTTAGATTAATACATATAGGTATATAAGATTGATCAAACAATTAAACATTAGCCTTTCTAAATCCACATTTTTTTTTTCTTTTCCCCTTTCTTTTCTTTGAAAGTTGACATATTGCATATTGTCCTCACAATCATTCTGCAGAAGGTCGTGCTGTTTAGACACAGGCTACCCGGGCTCCTGCAGCCTCCCAGGACCGTAGCCACAGAGCAGGGCTGCTAAATCCCTTTGCTCTCCAGAATCCTCAGACTCTCCATGGCTTCATTTGCATCCTGTTCAAACTCCCTCTGAAGTAGGGTGCAAGGGGTCCTCTCAGACCTGTTGACTTTTTGTTCTTCTGGTGTTCACCTCTCTTCTCAATTTGAACCCAGCCCCCAGCCCAGGGGAACTCTTTCTAATGCAAGGTTAGAGAGTAGGGATCAGAACAGCTTTTGTGTCGACCTTGAGCATTTCCTTCAGAGCCGCACCCACGCTTACCCTTCCTGCTCCCTATTAGTTCCCAGTCTACCCAGGGCAGCTGGTAGCAGCAGCACAAATTAAAATGTTCTCAAGAGATTTGTTTGCTTGTGTTGTTTTAGAGACTGATAATTAGAGGTGCCAAAAACTTTAAGGGATTTATTTTTTGAAGCCAAATTTGCTTACCTGTGCATATTGTTGACTAACTCAAATATCAGCATGATCAGCTTTAGACAACAGAGGAAGTGTTATAGTTGAGTGGGCCAGAAATGCCACAGGTTCTTACATACAACAAGCAAAGAATTGCCATGTGAACACCTCATAGTGTGTAGTAAGGAGCCACACTTATTGGAGATCACAGAACAGTAGCAGGAACAGGGAGGACAAAGGGAGAGAGGATAAAAGATCAAAGGATTCCTATGGAAAGGGGGGAAAGGGCTCAAGTGTGAAAGGCTGAACAATGGGCCACAAAAACTCAGGCTTCCAGTATTTAAAGGGCCAGCCATTGCTGTCCAAGGTCATCTTTCTCTCTCTCTCTCTGTCTCTCTGTCTATCTGTCTCTCTCTCTCTGTCTGTCTCTGTCTCTCTGTCTGTCTGTCTCTCTCTCTCTGTCTCTCTCTCTGTCTCTCTGTCTCTCTGTCTCTCTCTCTCCTCTCTCAGAAATCTGCAGGACCTCATAAACTTAAATCTGGGTTATAGAGAGCCCTTCCTGGTCCTCTTCACAGCCTTGGAGGTTTACATTTGTAATCCCATGGAGAAATTATTGGAATTCTCATGAGTTAATTCCACTCTACCACTTGCAGTGCAACCCATGGGAGAATAAAGACACTAAGGCACATTTAGGTTATAGGGACCCCAGGGGCCCTAAGTCCACCTATGATAATGATTTGTCAGACCAAAAGCCTTGACCCAGAATCAAAGCCAGGTTGTATTAATTTATGAAGAAAGGAGTGGCTTGAAGATGAGTGGCTGTGAGAATGGTGGCAAATAGGTGAGCGCAAGCGCTGGGCTCCGTGGGCTCATCCCCGTCAACGTCACATCACAGAGCACAGCTCTCCATCCGAGCTTGGCTCCCTCACGTTTTATTTGGGAGCTATGGGGAGTGGGAATACACTACCCTGATCTCTTTGCTTCAGAGGCTATAGGTCAGCCCCTGGGATGGACTAATTTGCATTGTTTGAAGCCAAATGAAGGGATAAGGAAAAATTCTAGCCAAGTCTGTACCTATACATATACCGAATAGGGTTAGGTTTTGATAAAGGGAGATGATTGCTCCTCTTTCAGGGGGAGCCACCCACGTGGTCCTCCACACCAGGTAGTGATTAGGGTGGACCTAAACTTAAAGACAGATGATCAGTAAGGTGATGTGGTATTTACAGTGGAAGGAAGGGAAGGGAGGGACTTGGATCCTTTCTAACCGTACTGGAAAAATTTTAGCATATGATTTCCTCCTCCTCCAAAATATAAACTCACCCAAAGGACCAGGTTGACTGTGGGTTAACAAGCATTTTAATTTTTTTTTTTCAAGCATTTTAATTTAGTTCACAGGGGCGAAGCCTCTCTCTCCTGAGACAAAGGCCTTCTTATTTGTGTGTAGAAAGGTGGATAGACTACACATGCAGAGCTTCTTTTTTTGGGGGGGGGGGGGACTGGGGTTCGAACTCACGACCTTGCACTTGCGCAGCAGGCACTTGTGCCTTGGAGCTATCTCCCCAGCCCCACATGCGGAGCTTCTGACCTGATCATTGATCCCAAAGTAAGAGCCAAGGATGGTTTTTCCCAGATAATACTGATATAAAGGAAATAAACAGAACTCACAACCTTAAATACAATGAGTTTGTGCGCCTCAAAATCTAAGAATGAATTCTAAGGCATAAATTTAAGAGTAGGAAAATTTATTGAGAAACACAGCTCCTTAAAAAAGGGGGGGAATCCAAAGGTGGTGCTATAGTTTGTGTCTAGTTGTTTGTCCCCCCGCAAAGTCTCATGTAGTCATTGGGTGGGGATTTCTACAGTTTATGATTAACTCATGATCCACTGGGATTATGGGTGATCCAGGGCTGAGATTATGGGTTTTAGTACTGCTAGGATTATGGATGTTTGTACTTCTCTCAGCCTGGGGCAGAGAGCCTGAATGTAAATATAAGGGAGACAGAGAAATAGATTTCCTCTCTGTTGCCATTGCTGCTGTTACTTCTCCATTTTGCTCATGCTCTCTGCTGCCACCATGAACTGATTTCCTCTGCCACATGCCAGTCTGCCTTGGAGCCAGCTGAGTGTGGACTGAAACCTTCACTAACTGTGAGCTACATAAACCTTTCCTTCCTTCATTTTGGGCATCAGGTATTTGTCCCAGTAACAAGAGAAGAGTAACTAAGGCAAGTGGTTTGTTAATTGGCCCACTCCTCTAAGCAAATTTTGTACAGCAAAATCACAAGCAGTGGGTGCAACATTGCTCAAATTATAGTCAATCAATAAAAAGTACGATGGCTTACCTAATATTGGTCCAATAATAGCAAGGTCATGATGATAACACCATTAACCTTGGTCAATAACCTATAGTTTTAGTCTTGTCTAATAGTCTTAGTTTTAGTTGGTGGAGAGGAGGGCTCACCTCTAATGAGGTAATAGCTTACTTATATGGGAAATCACAAAAGGCTAGTACCAAAAATTTCAAGCTTCTTTGGAGAAGTGTGTAAATCTGGCCATTGTGACTTCAGTCTGCTTCAGTGTACCACCACCCAGTTCTTGGTGTGTGCTCGTCTTCTGGACTGACTTTCTCGAGAGCCTAGCCTTATCTCACCACCTATCATATTTCAACTGGATTTAGCTGTCTATAATAATATAATGTCTCTATAAATACATCAAGCAGCACTGAGGAGATAGCTCGGTGGTCTGAGTACCTGCCTGGCAAGCTCAAGGACCCAGGTTAATCCCTGGTACAGGGTGCCATGCCAGTCCTGCACAGAGCCAACCACTGAGTCCAGGCATGGTGGCACAGGTCTGTAATCTCAGGCCGAAACAGGAGAATCACTATGAGTCTGATCTGCATAGTGAGATCCTGTATCAAATACATAAATGAAAGAAGAAAGAAAGAAAGAAAGAAAGAAAGAAAGAAAGAAAGAACAAGCAAATGAAAGAAAAAGAAAAAAGAAAGACAGTAAAACAAGGCAGCCAGTATGGAAAACAATTTACCTTTCCTTCAAAATCTTAAATATAGAGTTGTTGTATGACCCAGAATCTCATGTCTAGATATATACTCAAGAAAAATGAATGCACATATTTGCACAATGTCGGTACACACATATTCATGACAACGTTAAAAGTAATAGAGTAACAAAAAATGTTCTTCAGCTGGGAGCTGTACGTACTGCTCTCCTTTTAGTCACCTAGAAGCCGTCCTGGTGATCCGAACCACTATCACAGTAAACAAGTGCTCACATTCAAATACCCATTGTTTATTTAATAATATCCCCCAAACACAAGAGTATTGATTCTGACAGTTTAGATATGACAAAGGAAAGTTGTAAAATAGTTCTGCAAAGTGAAAATTTGAAAGCAAAATAAAATACTTTGAGAGAAAAGGTGAGTAGTTACATAGCTTTAAATTATACAGTATATTTATTAATTATACATTGTCATAATTATAATATATTGTTTTGTTTTTTAATTTTACTTTATTCAATTATAGTATATTGTAACTATTCCATCTTACTGTTAGTTTTGTTTTTAATGTCTAACTGTGCTTCACTCATATTTGAACTGCATCGTGGGCTATATAAAATTTGATTTCATCTATAAATTATCAGTGGTGTCAGGCATCTGTGGGGTGCTGAACAGGAATCAGAGCATAGAAAGAAGCCTGCCACAGAGGGCTACATACTGCATTATGAATAATACAAAATGTCAGGAAGAGATAAATCTCTATGGATAGGAAGTAGATCAGTTATTATCTGTCTGGAGCGGCTGAGCTGGAGATGGTTCTTCACATTTGTGCAGGGGAAGACATTGACTACCCCAGGGGTACAAAATGCCTGAGGAGGGGAGAAGTGTGCCAGCTTCTGAACATGAGATGTGAGAAGCTGGCCAGCTTTTTGGCAGAGGGGTTTTACCTGGCACCAATGTGAGGAGGGTATAAATGAATGTGCTACATGTGGCGAGGATCTCTTATCCCATCCTGAAAGAGAGCTCTACGTGACCTTAGCTTTATGCATTCTGCATTCTGTCTTCATTTCTTCATCTTGCACCATCTGCCCTCTAGGGAAGCTTGGTAACAAGGCAGTTACCAAGCGCCAGGGGTGGGCTGACTACTAATGGACTGTGCTACTCAATCCTGCAATTGTAAAGCAAAATCAACCAGATGATACATAAATAAAAAACATAGTTTTTGCTCTAACAAAATCTTATTTACAAAAGCAGACAGTTGTCCAGATAATAGATATGAGGTTTCTCCTGGAGTAATGAAAATGTTCAAAATTTGATAACTTTGATGGCTGAATGACTCTCTGAATATGTGGAGAATCACTGAGTTGTAAAGAAGTGGGCTAACACTTTTTGTGAAAGACTAAATAGTAAATATTCTAGGCTTTAGGATATATTATCCTTGATAGTACTACTCAGTCCTGAAATTGTAAAGCAAAATCAACCAGTTGACAGGTAAATAAAAAAAGCATAATTTTGATCTAACAAAACCTTATTTATAAAAGCAGGCAGTGGCTCTCAGCCAGCAGATGTGATGTGCCAATCTTTTTTCTAGGCAGTGAAGCAGGGGCTATGCCTTATTCATAACTGTATCTTCTGGTTGGCCCAGCCAGGAAGGATGACTCAATGCATGTTACTTGAAATAGATAGAAAGTAATGTAATGTAAAATAATGTACATAGAGTAAGGCAATGTAAAGTAATACGTGTTACTTGAAATCCATGGAACTGCTCTTGCACTATATCCCACCCACTGGCTGAGGAAAGTTCTAGAATTTCCCATCTCTCTTGGCCTTTGGCAGAACTGAGGGCTGCTGGGGTCAGCTGTCCTCTGACAGCTTGTTAAAGAATTGTGCAGCCTGCAGATAAATGGGCCTAGGGCTGAAAGAAAGAGGGTAGAAATAGAAGGGCAAACTGCCAATCAAGTGGTGAGGGTGAAAATGTAGGGCCAAGTTAACGCTTGAGTTATCTCACCCTGTCTATTCCTGGAATAGCTGCCCTATCAGTGAAGAGAGCTCTGACTTAAGTGTCCCAAGAATTATCTTCTCTAGATCTGCAGTGTTTGTAGAGGCCCCCAGATCCCCAACACACCTATTACATCAGGAGGAAGCAGTGTGCAGTTCTCCTCTGAATGAGGACTTTGTCCAACTGAAAACCTACTTCAGACTCTGTAGCAGGCTTTGCCTAAGAACTCAACTGCAAGTTCTCCATTGTACTCAATAAAGTAGAGAGATAATTATAGCATTTGTCATCCTAACTGATTAAGGTTACTGAACTATGCATGCCTCATAACTCTGAGAGCACAGCCTAAATAAAAAGAGAGGTAAACCAATGCAATTTTGTTCCATTGGAGCAGTGAGGGGATCTAGAGCACCTTTCCCCTCTGTGAGTTTTCTCAGGGATGGCTGATGGGCTGTTCCACTGATCATTTCTGTTCTTCTGCAGTCATGGGGCTTGACTTCCCTCAGTTGACACAGCCTGCTATCCCTCTTCTGAGAAGACACCATAGATGATCTGTGTTCATCTGTGTTCGATCTGTGTTCCACAAAAGAAAATAGATTTGAGTCATCTACACCCTCCAACCTATTCAAAGCCTAACAACTTAGGTACCCATTGTTATAGGACCAGCTGGAGCTGAAAAGAGCATAAGTAAATATTCATTACTACAACCCCATAGAATAGTTATTTGATACAACTGGAGAATACCTTGGGAGCACAAAATGAAGTGAAGCAGTATATGAAGACATATGTGGGAAAACATATCAGATAGAAATTGTTACGACCCATGCTACTTTTGCATGAGGTTAATTTGTATGCTTTATGTCTACAAAAACAGATTATGAAGTTTGAGATATACTCAATATATTGATCTGTCATCTTTTAAATGTCAGTATAAGAGAAAAAAAAAATGTCACCAAGACTATTATCCATTGAGGTAGAAGGGACCTAAGGAACATCTGCATGTAGTGGCCTCCTTAAACTCCCTTGGGTCAAAAGAATCACCTATTCTATTCTTGGATCATAGGATGACAACTGAAGCAGAGTGTCTTACAGAGCACACATTCCCATAACTACTTATATTTTTAGTACTACCAACCACATCTTTCACTACATTCTCACTGCAGACATTTCAAAGAATTTGGTACTAGGATGGGGGACCAGGCAGAGAGAAGATATGGATGTTTGTTTAAAGCCCTTCCATTGGAGATGTGAGAGACATTGTCATACTTTTCCTTACAAAATTTCTGGCCTCAAAAAGTAGTGTCATTATGTGAATTTTACCTCAGTAAAGACGAAAGTTCCAAGTCATTGGGCCTCCTGAGAAACTTAAAAGGTGTCTCATTAGGGTCACATAAGAAGAGTAGAGGCAGGATAGGGACCAGGCATGTTGTGTTACAATCCAAGATCCCTGTCTCGGGAGGATATTTCCATTCCTTCTATTCTGGCTTCATTCACGGTCTATGTGTCCAGTTGTGTAAGTCATTCTCATGACAGTGACAGTGTCGAAAGAAAGAATTCTGTATGAAGGTGTTGGTTAGGATTTAAAAACCATAGATGCCCATGTGAGCATCTTCTTAGGCTAAGTCTCAGTCACATGTCACTTCCTAAGCCAGTTACTAGTTCAATCTAACAAGGATATACCAGTGGGGTCTGGGGCCACCTTTCTATAAATCATATAGAGAAAGAGTAGCCTGTTAACAAAGGAAGAAAAAAAAAAAAAAAAACCACCGAAAATACACATATCACTGTCTTTCTGGGTTCCCATAGTAGTTGCTTAACATGTCTATAGGATCCCTATTCTCCTGAACCCACTCCCACCCTCACCCCATCAGCAGTAAGGCCAGTCATGACCAGAGACCACCTGTTTCCATTATCTATTGCTGCACAAGCCATCTCTGAACTTCAAAGTTACTGGCCTGAAGCAACAATCGTTTTGCTGGCTCACAACTCTACAAGGCAAAAAGTTACATTTCTGCTCCATGGTTACCTAGGACTTAGTCCGGAGACTGGCTGAGATTACACACTTAGGAGCATCTACCTGGCTGAGTTCCTTGGCTGCCCTCCATGCAGGGCATCCACATGTTCACACTGGCGTTCCTTATGGCATGTTGATCTCAGAATTCAAAGGAGGAGATCCTAAAAGCATAAGTCCAATGTCCAACTGACCTCTGATTGACTACATTTGCTGGTAGCTCATTGGCCAAAGGAAATTACGTGGCCAAATCCAATCAAGTCCTTTGCCTTTGTTGCCCTCCGCAACACACAGCTAGCAGGAAACATAGTCCTGAGTAACCTTGCTCACATAACTAAAAGTAGCCAGAGAAAAAGCACACAACTAGGATGAGTCATCTCTGTTCAGATTAGTGCCAGAGCCATCCAGTGGGCCTGGAGTGCTGTTTGGCACTCCTACCAGGCAGTTCACACCCTTACTCTATGATGAGTAATTCACACCTTTCTCTCTTCTCAAGTTTCCACCCCCTTCCCATTCCTACTCTCATCTGAAGACGTTGCCTTTTATTGTACTGAGAAAATAGAAAACACTAAAAGAGAACTTGGGTGTATTTTTTCCCATCTACTTTTCTTGTCCTCTCCAGCTCACCCGCTGTCTCCTTAACTCCCCGGAGGCTGGAATTTCAGCCCTCACCTCAGCGTCCCTCCAGTCTTCGGCAGAGCATCTCATTCATCCCACTTTTCCACCCCCACACATTGCATTACTATCACTCCAGTATGGCAGCCTGAAAGCCACCTTACTTGTTTTTTTAGGGTTCTATCTCCAAACTTCCAATTGGAAAAAAAAACTCTGATGGTCCTAATTCATGTCAGAGCGTTACCTCTAATCAATCAGCTCTGGTATCACATAAGAGTTATTCTACACAAGAGAGCCTTAGAAAGACGGGCTATAGAAATCATAGGACTGGCTGTGGTGGCACACAACTTAATCCCAGCTACCCAGGGGTTTGCAGGAGGACCACAAATTCAATGCCACCAAGGGAAACTTGTAAGACTACGTCTCAAAATTAAAAATTAAAAAGGTTTGGGGATATAGTTTAGTGATAAAGTGCTAGTTTAATATGCATGTAGCCCTGGGTTTAATTCCTACTACCTTGGAAAAGAAGGAAAAGAGAAAAGAGGAAAAGAAGAAGAAGGGAGGGAGGAGAGGGGAAGCAAGAGGAATTAGAGACACACCTAGCAAAAAAACAAAGCAAAAGGGCCAGCCAGACAGCTCAGAGGACTAAAGTGCCTGCTTAGGCAGATG
The DNA here is from genome assembly GCA_004027025.1 of Myocastor coypus. NCBI lineage: Eukaryota > Metazoa > Chordata > Mammalia > Rodentia > Myocastoridae > Myocastor > Myocastor coypus. Next base: position 5,057 of record PVJA010040282.1, on the reverse strand, counting down.
CAAGAACTGGGATTTGATCCCCAGCATGCATGAGAGCCCTGTTCCCAGGACTCACTAAGACTGAGATTTAGACTGGGTGTGGTGGCACAAGCCTATAATCCCAGCACTTGGGAGGCTGAAAACAGGAAGATCACTATGAGTCTGACCTGTGTAGTGAGACCCTGTAAACCCTGCACTAAATACATTACAGCAAATAAACAAGCAAGAACTTCCAAAATTCTGTCTTCCCCTGAGGGGGGAAAAAAAAAAACTGTGTTGTAGACACAGGGCACTTAAAATTTAGAAATTTAGATTTTGGGGAGAATGGAGAGACTGTAAAATGAATCTAAGGAAACCATAGCTAAATGGAACATATATTTGCCTCTGTGTCTCTCTACTGTAAACGTCTTAAAGCCCAGACCTGGCCCTATTGATCTTTATAACCCAGTAAATAATATGGTAGCCAGCATTCAATATTTGCTACATTGAACAGAGTCCCCTGGAAGAAAATGAAAGCAGGAAAAATGACCACATCCTGGACACAGCAGTTCCCCTGATCTGTAAAACAGAGTATTCAAGTCTTCCTGCAGAGTCAGGTTTTTCTCTAGCACTGAATATTATAAGAGACTGTGAAGAGAAATCTATTTGGGTGACATTTGGTCACATAATGGACAATGATTTCATCTAAGGCTTTGCAAAAGATTCAGAAGTGCCCTTCAACTGCGTGTTTCTTATATTAGATCAGTAAAAGCCAACACACACTACTTCAGAACCCCGGGGTGGCATTTCCATGGAGAGACAAACCAGTCTGGCTGGGCAGGCTGCTTTCTGGCCAGATGCAGGAATAGAAATGAGAACACCTGAGGAGGTAGCTCTGTGCCATGGAAGGAGGCTAACAGGCAGGAAAGGATGCCAGAGCCACCTGGAAGAAGTCTAAAATATAGGCCCTCCCTCTACTCCAATTCTGATGTTGTCAGGATACCTGAGAGTGCAGGTAGGGCAGCAATAGCATATTGTAAGCATATGGATATTGAAAACTGCAGCTCCCACCCCCCTCATTCCCTTACTTTCTGGAGCACCAATCACCTTGGGTCATGCCCTTGTATCTGATTTGTCTGGATATCAGTATGTAGTTTATGTATGTGTGTAGTTTATGTATGTGTGTATTTATATGCCCCTGAATTCCAGAAAGGATGGCAGATGGCTTCCATGTATTCCTGAAATTAAAAAAAAAAAAAGAGCACAAAAAATAGAAACAAAATGCCAATGAGGAAAGTAATGTTAGAAATTCAAATGCTAGTAGCCGTAAGTGTATTTCCGTAAAGTTCAGCCAGCACCAGGACAAGAGAGGTTGTGCTCGCTGGGAGGGGCTGCAAGGGCTGAATGCTGGGCTGGGCTGGGCTGGGCTGAGCTGGGCCAGCCACTGAGGTGGCTGGCCATTCCTGACAAGGCGCAGAGCCTGGCCTGAGCGCCCCCCGAGTGAAAAGAGGTGGACAGCAGCAGTAGCATTTTGTAAAATTGAGGTTGTCACTGAGACCTGGGGATAGAAGATTTGCAGTTTAGGGAATTATAGGCAAGGTGAAGGACTGTTATTCAATCTCACTGCTGTCCTCCTTCCCCGAGTGAGAGCCCAACTTGAGGCACCTGGAATTCAGCCTTTTACACTTACATTCTATCCTGACCAGTGGCTGAAATATAGACTATACATCTAGGTCATCCCAATGTTGATTAGTTTTTGAATTGATTTATTTTCTCATGGGTACATAACTGTGATGGATAATAAATGCATCCATTGTGGGGAATTGGTACCCACACATGGGCCTTCCTCCTTAGTTTCTCTCCTAGCTTCCCCTCCAAATTCTATTTGATTAATGCTATCTTCATGAAAACATGAAACTCTTCTATTTGCAAAGTGACTGTGTGCTTATGTTACTTCTCAGGATAGGACTGAAAATATCGACATAGGATGAACTAGTGTTACAGGGGAAGGACACATCAATCGATTTCACTTGAGGATTATAAATAAGTAAAGCTCAGATAACTGACGATTTTTAAGGTACTGATTGCTTCAAACTCATTACGGGTTACACGTCCTTAATCCAAAAATCCAAACTACTCCAAAATATAATACTTTTTGAATTTCATGGTGCTCAGAATTTCAGATTTTTCAGATTAAGGATGCATAACCTGTAGATTATATGCGATAATCATAATCTCTATAGCTAGCATGTGGAAAAACCACAAAACTCCTTATCTTCCCCTCGACCCTGGGTTCTAATTCCCTACCATACACCACCAGATTAGCAAAATAATATAATCTCAAGAAGTTTGGATAAACCAATCCTTGTGATACCTTTAAAATCATATTTCTAATTTTTTTTTTTCTTTACTTGATGTACAAAACGGTGGCAGATATTCCTGGTGCTTACATAGTTTGATGTGACCCATGAGCTGTGAATTCATGACCAGCTGCTCACCTTTGAGGATTCTAATGCAAATGTGCTGTGTGTGCCCACAGAGGTCCAAGGCCTGAGCCAAGCCAATCCAGGCAGGTGAGGGTGTGTCGCAAAGTTGCCTTATTCATAATTGAATGGCGTGGAATAACATTCCTTTCAGTTTTTCAGCTTTTGGAATTTTAAACAACATATCTGTAGTTCTTTGCAGGTTTAATTATTTACTTCCTAAGTAGCTGAAGCTGCGCTCTAGATGCACAGCCAGATGTTGAGCAAGCTGCCCTTTGATTCTCCCTGCAGCCTGGAGGCCAGAACAGCCTCCACAGTGGGACTTTGAAGAAACACTTTTTCCAAATGATGGAGCGAAAGGTTGTCTAGTGACAGGTACCAGCTTTGGTGCCAGGAGCGTACTTCTGGCTTTACAATATTTTGTTATTTATAACTTTTACTTCGTTTTATTGCAACACTTCATTTGAAACAATGTGACACAAACAGTTGCAAAGAGAGCTCCAAGATCTCCCCTGTACCCTTCCCCTGAGTCCCCCCAGGATGATACACTCCCAAGTATAGTGCACAGGAGGTTCACTTTGAAGTCAAACGCTGATCACATGCATAATGGGCCAGAAGCTTTGAAGGGCTGCAGAGAAGAAATTTCTTTTGTCTTTCCAACAAACCTCTGTGATAAGCATAAGCATCCCCATTTTAACAGGCAAGGGAGCCAGGGTGCATAGGGGTTAAATGCTCTTCACCAGAATCAAGCCCAGCACATCAGGCCCGAGAGCCCCTGCTCAGGTACACTGTCCTAGGCCAAACATTTGCTATGCACCAAGTTACTACTACCAGACCCTGCTTATTTATGAAAATTAATTTCTTAAACATTTTAAATTAATGAAAAGACCACCACCCATGTATTCTTCCCCCAAAGTCCATATTCATACTCTTTCAGTGACTTTTGAAGACTGTTTTCCCAAAAACTGGAAACAATCTTCTTGATGATTTGCTGTATTCTAGTGGCAAGGATTTTATTAAGGATTTTTGCATCTATGTTCATAAGAGAAATTGGTCTGTAGTTCTCTTTGTTAGTTGCATCTCTCTCTGGTTTTGGTGCCAGCATAATACTTGCCTCTAGGAATGATTTTGGGAGGATTGCTTCCTTTTCAATTTCATTGAAGAGTTTAAGAAGGATTGGGATTATTCCTTCTATAAATTTCTTGTAGAAGTCAGTGGTGAATCCATCAGATCCTGGACTTTTCTTTGTCAGTAGGCTTTTTCTTACCTTTTGTACTTCATTGGCTGTTTTTGGGTTATTGAGAGTTCTTATATCTTCTTGATATTTTTTTGAGACTGACAGTAAAGCCAGTGAATGCTACAAATCACTCACTGGTCAGGCACATTTCATGCAGGTTTACACAGAAATACGCTGACTCTGGCTATGCTTTGGTACTCCAGGCATAGTACCAAGGATCTTCACTGGGACTGAAGACCCTTCACGTAGCTGTGGCTATGAAAGGTATAATTTGCAAATGGTAGAAAGGATATAATTTGCTGATCCTATAAAATTGAAAATCTGCAAGAAGAAATTAGCAAACCAAAAGCAAAAAAAGAATACTCCAAATTACTTAAGAAGGATAAAAATAGATTATTGTTTGCTAATTAGCTCTAATGGTGATAATCAATCCCAGCTAATTAGTTCATGCATGCTGCACACCAACCTCTTTATAATCCCTCTAATAGTCACAACTTCTACAGAGTGAGGAGGAAGCTCACATTTGCATTGCTCTTCCTTTCTAGAGAAAGGAAAAGAAACAAAATCCAGAACCCCAATCAGGTTATCTGCACACATCAGTACTAACAAATAAGAATGAGCTGACAATTCAGGGATAACCTAAGTAAAGCCAAAATTAGCTTTCTTGCTAATTAGGAAGTCTACCTGAATAGCGATTTGAAGCCTCTATAGAATGCATCGTGATGCAAGCAATGATCGGTGAGTTCACTAAATCTTATTGATTTTCTATCCTAGCTTTCTCCACAACTTTCTTTCCACTCATGCCTTACTTTTTGAAGTATAAACTTACTTTAGACCAAATTTGTGGACACAAGTTCATGAAACCAAGAATCTATATTGTATGATTCAGTTTAAGGATGTGGGAACAGCTCTCATTTAGATTGTTTGACTGACAAAAATAGGTACTCAGAGGTGATTTATAGTAAATAAAATTGAAATTCCATTGGTGCACTGTAGAAGGAAAATATTTAGTTAAAAAAGATTGAAATGTTAAATGTATTGATCATTTAAAATCTGCTCATCTATTCTGGAAGGATTCAAAAACACGCCCTTCACCAAGACTATGATAGGACCAAAGGGCCAGGAAGCTCCCTGGCATCCTTGAAGAGTTCTGTGTTTGCTCTTATCTATTGATCAGCTATTAAAGCATGGCTTGTGATCAAATTATTATTCCTGAATTCAATGGTATTGACAGGGTTCTGGGATGATATGGTCAAGTGAAATCAAGACCAGAGGAGTAATAAAAATTATCTGATCCATAGAGATCTTTAGCAGTGACTGGTGGCTTTCCCTAAAACTTAAATAGATAAGTGGTCTTTTTAAAGATTTCTTTTTTTTTT
>PVJA010040281.1:0-18580 GCA_004027025.1 Myocastor coypus | reverse complement strand
GCTCAGCAGGGTGGTTCCTCACTGAAATGTCCAATTGGGAAGGTGGCAGTGAGGGTGTATACCTCCTCAAGCTCACAGCTTGCTTCTATTCCTATTGCAGTTCAGGAGGCAATAAAGACTGAATAATAAACAGATCTCCAGCAATCAGTCCCACAAGACAGCTTATTTTTGGAAAGCCAACCAAATCACGCAAACCTTCTTAACGGTGTAATGTGTTCCAGGGTTCTTTTGATATTTAAGGAGGGAAATATTAATCCTGGTGCACAGGCTTTTATGACAAGTATTCTTATTGATGGCATTACAGGGTTTTCTTCTCCAGCCGCCCTTCCACAGTGAAGTGATTTATTGTGTTTGAAGCCTAGTTGCAAGCCTGAAGATGTCTACTTTTGCAATCAGGGCTGGTGACAGCCTTCTCATTTCCTGCCAAATGGATCAGACCACACTTTTAACCCTGGCGGCTGCACATCTTCTTGAACAATCCCAGCCCGATTTATGGCTTGCTCCTTCTGGTACTCCTCCAGCCTCATTAGGGGCCGGAAGTAGATGGGGTAGAAGGCGGCACCGATCAAGGAGAAGAAACCGCCAAAAAGAAGCGCGGTGCGCAGGTTCCGGGACATGATGCCGGGCGAGGTGGGGGGGTCTGGCTTGGCCCGCAAAGGGCGCCACAAGCGAGGAGACCTCGCTCCAGCTGGCCGGGCCCTGAGATGATTTTTAAATGAAGTGGTACATGAAGGAATATTTTTGCTTTAATACTTATATATTTCTTTTAATATTTATGAAAAATAGTGATCATGTAAAATGTGAAATATGATTGCTTAAGCATGGCTAAGGTATAAAAAGCTAAATGTTAAAAAAGTAAGAAAAGAATGGCACAGGATGCATTTCATGTGACAGGAAGGCATCTCTGCCTTTCAGGGATACCATAGTAAGGGGCAATTTCATTAGCCAGGATAATATGTGAACACTTACAGTGAAAAGCCATAGCATAACCAAGACCCCAAATTAAGATTTTTTAAAAAAAATCTTTTTGATACAGGGTCTCACTATGCAGTTCAGGCTGGCCTTGAACTCACTCTGGTAGCCCAGGCTGGTCTTGAACTCGCACTGATCCTCCTGCCACAGCCTTCCAAGTGCTGGGATTACAGGCATGTGCCACCAAAAGGCGTTTATGTTATTACTGCAAATTTCTTTGCCCACAGAACCAATTTTTTTTTTTAGAAGTCTCTATGTTTAAGATATTAATTTGAAATCACTCAGCAAATTTAATTGACTTTAAAAGCATTCTGCAAAAAGGTATATTTAAAAAAAAAGTGAAAGCACTTTTAGGGGCTAAGCTCTTCCTACTGAAGATATTACCAAGGCATGTCGCCTGCTATGGTTACTGCTGCAGCGTTCAAATAAAAGTGAGCTAACTAGTGAACAATTCACAAATAATTATAATATCCTTTCATAAAACAGAAGATAAGCTTGTGCACAAAGTGCTCTTGACTCTGGAACCGCCTGCACGTAAGTGTCACTAACATGGATCCACTGGCCTCCTGACTCACTATCGGGTTCTTTCAAACCTAACAAAATAAAAAGGAGAATTTTACAATAAGCATGTTTTATGTTCTGTAATGTACAAACAGCAACACATTCATTAGAGATAGTTTTTCTAGTAATAGATCTTACTGTATGAGTCTGTTCTTAGATTAAGTACTTTCCAAAATGAACTAATAATTTCAAAGCACAAGTATTACTGGGGTAATTAATACATATCTCTAGTTGGTAGCACTTTCATTTAAATATCTACTGAAATATTAGCTCTATAAGTACTGTCTTGCTGGGAGAAAAGAAAACTTACTAAAGGCAGGAAAAGACAAAGTTACTTTGATCGTATATAAGCAAAACCAGCAACTTGGAAGACCTGGTATATCTTCTGGTTATTATTAAATACTTCATATAGGTATAGCAACAACATTTTTGTAAATGTTTGATACATTTAAATATTTTTGTAAATGCAGAATCCCATGAATACAGTAGTAGTATTATTAAATACTACTGTACTACAGTACATAATGACTCAATACCTTGAAAAGCCACATGTCACTTCATATCCCCTAACAGGGTACAGTCATAATCATTAAGATCCACTAAGACTAAGGTCTCTTAGAGATCATTCTCACTTAACAATAAAGTGAATCCAAGTGAGATGCCTGGGAAAGAATAACTTACTTCTTCCCAACAAATGATAAATTCATTTCAAGAATAAAATATACTTAAAAAAGCACAAAGCCTCGTTGGGACGGCATACCAGGTGTGCTTTGCTTCCCAGTGACGTGCTCCCACAGCGTCCTGGAGGCCTGTCTGACTTTCACATAAGCAGTGTAATGACCTCCTCTCATGGAGCCGCTGTGTTCCACTATGCCATAGAGATCGTAGAGAACTTCACCTCCCATGCTTACATTCTTTTAAATGAAGAAAAAAATTAGTAACATTTAGTGAAATACAATTGTAAGGAAAAGCAAGTAAATATATATCCTATTTACAATAGAGAAATACATTATTAAATAGCATCGAGAGCATTAGATAAAATTGTTCGAGATAAAAGTGTGATTCAACAGAGTATACGAAAGAAAATGAGATATTCCAGAAAGTAAATGTCTAAAAATCTTTCAAAGAGCTTTCTATAACAGGAAAACCAAGTTTAGAAATCTGTAGATAAAATGTTTAGCCCAGGTAGTATATTTGAATATATATCAATACTGTTCTAAAACTTGATTACTACATTTTCATTTTTGCTTTGTGTTCATTAAATATTTTGTATTTCTCCATAAATAAACAAACAAACAAACAAATAAATGTTGCTTCTTGTTAAAAATAAATAAATAGCATCGAGATACTTTTTTTTTTTTTTTTGTCTTTTTGAGATGGGGTCTCATTATGCAGTATGCAGTTCTGGCTGCCTTGAGCTCATTTTTGTAGCCCAGGCTGGTCTCAAACTCACATGGATACTCCTGCCTCAGCCTCCCAAGTGCTAGGATTACAGGCATGTGCCACCTGAGATACTTTTTACATATTGATTAGGCTTGACAATACTATTGACTGGTCTATGGGGAAGAAAGGGAACTTGCTGAGGTTCCACAAGTGGATATTACTTCCTTTTGCAGTGAGATGTCGTGAGTTCGAACCCTGGTCCCACAAAAAAAAAAAAGATTATATTATCAGTGCTATTCATGGGATTCTACATTTACAAAAATGTTGAAATATATCAGATATTTACAAAAATGTTGATATGTATCAGATATTTACGAAAATGTTTAAATGTATCAGACTATTAATAGGATTACTGTAACATCAGAAGACTCCAATAGATTCAAATGTCTATAAATGAAGGGCTGATTACATCAACTGTAACACATCCACCCAATAGGGTATTACTTTGCTTTAAAAATGGAGAGGAGGGCTGGCAACATAGCTCAGTGGACTAAGCACTGCTTAGACAAGCACAGGGGCCAGGGTTTGATCCCTGGCACCACATGCCTTGCTGGACCCACCCCTGAACACACTGAGCCAGCAACTGAGGCTGGGTTAGTGGCTTGTGCCTGTAATCCCAGCGCTGGGGAGGCTAAAAACAGGAGGAACATAGTGAATTTGTTCTGCGTAGTGACAGCCTGTGCATGCGCATGCATGTACACACACACACACAAAGAAGGAGGGGTAGAAGAAAACCAAAGCAGTATACAGATTATACATCTATGAAGTAATCTCTAGCTTATAAAACAGAGTAAGATAGAAAACAGGGATGGATAGATTCTAAGCTGCCATTGTTTAAAAAGGGAGATACTGATGTGTACTGCTCCCTATTAAACTCAGTTACTGTTATACTCTCAAGTAAATGGATGGTTAACAAAAAAAAAAAAAGAGAGTATTAATTGAGAGTAAGACACTGGGCCAAATGCCATAGGCTTGACAGGCTACAATTTTGTACATCCTTGGACTTCCAAATGTCTGTGTAAAAATTGTGTAACTGCTTATATTACATTCTATGAAGTTATTAGAATATCAATGATTGTTAGAAAATATCAATTCCAAGCTAAGTCAAAGATATTTGATACTCAGAAAGCCAGTGAAATGGCTTGAAAAACAACCCATTAGTTTATTGATTTGGAAAGACACAGAATTCCACAAATGCTGGACTGACTACTGATTAAGCAGCTCATTCACAAGGAAGAGGAGGGCACGAGAGCCACTCACTTCTGCAGCAGCCCCCGGCTTCTGTGTTCATAGCAAGCCTGATCTTCGTGATCACCAGGCCTATCTGTTCCCCAAAGTTGCAGCCAATGGATTAAATGTGCTGCAAGTTACTGATTTCACTTCATTATTTAAATTTAGAGATGAAATTTATTTAATAAAACAATGAAATAAAGCACAGCCTAATAAACAGTGTACAGAATACCTCAAAATTTATTGGCTTATTTTTTGCATGTCACTTAAATTCCCCAATTTACAGTACCTTACAGGTAGCAGAACAGAACGGTGCTAAGTCAAGCGTGAGTGGAAAATCTACATGTCTGTTTACTTTACGAAGACTCATGCCAGCCTTAGAAAGACAAAAACAAAACAGTTTTTTAGTGCAACAGACTTAATTATATCTAAAGCATGCTGTTAAAATCAAAAGAGAAATTCTGGGAATTTTTTTATAGATATAAATAAATATGACTAATAATTGACAAGTAGCTTAGTTTCATAAGCACTTACTGCAAAGATTATTCACTCACATGGGCAAAAACCATAAACAATAAGGAACTTCCACTGCAGCTTTTCAACACCAATGAAAAATAAATTTAATGTGTTAAAAGCTAAGCTACTTATGCATATGTTATCATGAAATGTATCCAACTAAAATAGCCAAGAGCTTCATGTTCTAGGCCTATTTCAATGACTTAACAGAGTATTTGACTGAACGTCATCCAAGTCCATGCAAAAACACAGGTACAACATAATGTCGTGCATGCCTCTAATTCTAGCACTCTGAGAGACTGAGAAAAGAATACTGCAAGTTCAAGCCCAGCCCAAACAATTCAGGAACTTAGAAATACCCTGTTTCACAATAAAGATTTTTGTTAGGAGCTAGGTGTACAGCTCGGCGAAGGGCCCTGGGTTCATTTGCAGATATTGAAAAGAAAGTACACATGGGTTATAAATCTTTTTCATTTCTAAAATCCAATGATAGCCACTTATTAAAAAGTTTTTTAAAAAAGGGAACACTTCATCAATAAAAGTAAATGGCATAATTATATAGATCAGAATGAACTCTCATGTGATTTTTGTTTGTGGCGGTACTAAGGACTGAACCCAGGACCTTGTGCTCTGAGCTACAGCCCTATCTGTTTTTATTGTGGTGTATTTTGACACAAGGTCTTACTAAGTTGTCTAAGCTGACCTGAAGCTTGGAATGTGCCTGTCTGAGCCTCCCCTATAGCTGGGATTCAGGGTATGCACTGCTCTGCCCAACTAACTTGCCATTTCTTGAGAAGCTGTACTTTTCTCTATGTTTTTAATTTTCAAATTTGTTTGCATCATGTAATTTAATAAAAACTATCTAATAGGTTATTAAAGAGACTGGATGGGTGGCATATAATTATAAATGAGCTCTCTTTTAATGAAAAGACACTATCTGAATTATTTGTGTAGAGAAAAATGAACACGTTATCCTTTCACACAGGGCTTTCATGACTTTCCTGGCCTTTGCACCATGTAATACATCATTTCATTGTACTTCTGCCACCTGGGGCAGGGTCACACTGTATAATTCAGGCTGGCCTTCAACTTATTATGTAGTTTGGGCTAGCCTTGAACTTGCTACAATTTTTCTGCCTCAGTCTCCTAAGGACTGGGACTAAAGACACAACCAAGCCTGGCTCCTGTCACCTTTCTGTTTCTTTTATTTTATTTTATTTTATTTTATTTTTGTTTCTTTCTTTAAAAGAAAAAAAAAAAACTTATTATTTGGAGTCGAAATATACCCACTTGGTGATTTGTTTTTTTCAAGTGATCATTAGAAGTTTTAACATGATACTGAAAATGCAATTATGAAGTCATATCCCAGGAATAATGACATAGCGCTGCTCAGTTTCTCTCATCAGGTGATCTCTCAAGATATCCAATCCTGGAGTATTTCAGGGTAATATGTTATGTCTTCCCCAATAAAGAATAAAAAGCAAAGCTCTGTATTTTTATTTTTCCCTAATAGTTCACTTAGCCATCCATGTGACTGGCCTGAGAGGTACCTAGGAGACTAGGAAAGCATCTCCAGTGCATCTGGGTGCTCAGGGGCGTGACCCTGGGAACTGTACTTGCTCCCTGACCCCTTCCTCTCAGTTCTTCCCAGCTCTTCCAGTGCTGCTCGAGGCTGCCAGGAAGCAAGCAGCTCCACCCCGCCAAGCTGTCTGTTTCTACCCTGGGGCCATCCACCATGAGCCCAAACCTCTGAAGCCCAGAGCCAAATTAAAGCTTTCCTACTTCGAGTTGGGCGTGTCAGGTATGTTATCCAGCCAAGGAAAGGCAACCAGCACATGCATGTCCTGGATAAATCCAGCTGCACTGCCAACTCACCTGGCAACTCCGTTATCTCAATATAGTAACTTTAAATTGTGCTCATGCTTTATGTACTGGCAAGTCTAATCAAATTAATCCCATTACTACAGTTTTGTTTTTAAACAAATATTTAAAAAATCCCCTAAATTCTTATAGTGTTTCAATTATTCACTCTTGCGAGAAACAGAGCCTTCCTGTGCTTCATTCTCCTTCAGGTACCTTTTGCTGGGGTAATGACAGCTCAGAAAGCCAGGTGTGTGGCACTTTCCTTTTTTTTTAAGTTTTTTTTTGTTTTTTAAGACAAGCTTTTGCAATGTAGCACAGCCTGGCCTCGAATTATATAGCCCAGGGTGACCCAAAGCTTACCAGCAATTGTCCTGCCTCAGTCTCCAGAGTGCTGGGATTACAGGAGTGCGCCATCACACCCAGCTCCCATGTGTACTTTACTACATGGCTGCTTTGAAGTGCCCATAATGAAACATATTTTCCATTAATACACATAGACATATGCCACTTAAGAGATTTATACTGCCAAACTCTTCAAATATTGAATTGTAATTGGAAAAGCCTTATAAACTATTATGCCTTGAATAGCAGAAAATCCCACATGACAAATTTTTAAACTCAACAAATTACTCTCTAATCCCTGATACTATTCCATAGGACTTAGGGCTCTGCAAAAACACACACGATTAAGGTAAGTATAGTGCTACTAAAAGGATTTTTACCTGATGGAATCTTTTAAGATGGAGAATTAAGATAGCTGGAACAGCAGAAATGAGCAATTGCTTCCTGGCATTAGTATACACTCCTTCTGCTTTCTTTTCTGTACAAAATACAACAAATTTGTAAAACTATTTTATACATTATCTGCAATGTAATAGAGTATTTATAAAGAAGAATCACACCACATTTCTAGAAGTCTAAAGAAATTGGACTTCCAGTTACATGGTGTGAATCCTTTTCCAAAGACAACTAAAATGAAAGTTTAATAGGAAATGTTTTAAGGGCACATAATAATGATGAAGAATAGGAGAGATGACACCTGCAAAAAACCCTGGGAGCTGGAATGCAGGTGCAGTTTAGGAGTAACTTACACGAGTGCGCTCCAACCCGACACCACCAGAAGCCCAGTTAGTTTAATAACTTTAGCTTATTATTACTCTGCAGCAAAGAGAAAATTCACAACACGGGAAATCATAGGACATGTCAGTAAGTTTGCTAAAAAGGACTTATGACAGGACCTGAATATGGACAGGACAACTACATACTTAACTCAGTTTAATGTACTGTAGACTGTTCTGTTTTTCTCCCCCCATTGAGTATTTCTTTAGTTACTAGTCTAATAAGCATGTCTTTATTCTGATGCATTGGTATCTACAGCCCGGATGACACTGGAGGGACAGCCTTTCCAGGGCTAACTCATGGAGACAGACAGTAAACAGTGACTGTGCACATTTCATGGGCAGGCTGACAGTTCAGCATCCACCCCATCAACCTCCTTTACCGGACTGTTCTACTCCGAGCCAGTATCCAGGTCTCTGATCACAGGGCCAAGAACCAGTTAATTAGAGATGGCATCTATATGCAAATACCTACTAAAGTTACTTGCACTAGGCAATGCAGTCTTCTTCACCTTGCCTTACCAGTTTTTTCCCTCGGAAACTACACTCTCCTTCTGACTGACTCCAGTACTTCCCCACGTGGCCCTGTACAGTATAGCGTGCTCCTACTTCTCCACGGAGAATCATAACAATTTTTTCAATTGCAATCACTTCCTGGTCTCTTGGCTTTGTCATACCTGAATACAACTAAGTCAACAAGAGTACTCTTTCTATTAAGTTTCACTAAAACTTTGTTATTCAAAAATCCTCCCTTTCGGCCGGGCGTGGTGGCTCACGCCTGTAATCCCAGCACTTGGGAGGCTGAGGCAGGAGGATTGATGTGAGTTCGAGACCAGCCTGGGCTACAAAAGTGAGCGCAGGACCAGCCTCAACTGCATAACGAGACCCTGTCTCAAAAAGACAAAAAAAAAAAAAAATCCTCCCTTTCGCATTTGTCTTTGGTCAGAGAACATTTTTCTCTATGTGACGACTTTCTTACGTGACAACTTCATGATTCTATAAATTGACAGTGTTTTTAGAGAAAGAATCTTGTGATCTTATTGAAAATACATGTCAGGGGCCTGGGAAATAGCTCAGCTGAATAAGCACCTTCCTGGCAAGCACAAGGTCCCAAATTTATTCCCCAGTACCAAAAAAGAAAGAAAGAAAAAATGTTAGCAATTCTCATTTAACTGTTCCATGATTATTAACTACTGTAATACTTTTCGTAACAAATAAATGTTTAAAATCTTCAATTTATATCTTAAGCTTACAAAAGATTGACAGGACTTATGAAAGACATTAGTCTCCCTGAGGATATAGTCAAAAATTTTAGGGCATTTTTTTTCAGAAAGACTTTTGATAGCTATTGCTCTTAAATAAAATGAAATGGACTTATTTGCAATTTCAAAGCAGAGGTGTATACTTCTTGCTCTTTGACCGGTTTTAACAAAAATTGATTGCAAAGCAATAAAAAAAAAAAAATCTACTGACTAGTGTCGTAAGTGCTCAGGTCAATTATGAGTAAGCCCGTTCCTGTGCCGAGCAGCTCCAGCATGAGGAAGGCTCCCGGATCCCTCTACTGGGAATCCAGCAACACCACAGGAACAAGTTGAGCTGAGCACTGACCTGCAGAGCTGGCGTCCTTGCGGCACTTATGCTTCTTCTCAGTGCACGTCTCACAGAGCAGCTTGTTGTTCCCCATCAGTAACTCCATGGACGTGAACTGGTAGAGGCACGACTGGACTGAGCACTCCTTCGACGTGGTCACGTAGCCGTGAGAAAGGGTCTGAAAAGCGTGCTGGCGGATCTGGGACCCTGCATCTTTCTCCTCTGAATAATGATTTGGGACCCCCGGTGGGTGACTTTCTCTGTCCAAATCTCCATCTCCAAGGGCAGCGCCACTCATACATAACTGAGACATCGCTTTGGCCAGCTCCTCACCTCGGCTGCCCACCTCCCCGGCTGTGCGGGCTGCGCCTTCCCATTCCGAGGCCTCGCTGTCAGCGTCGGCACTGGCGCTGCTCTCAGCCAGGCTGGCGGCCTTCTCACTGCCGTCGCTGGGGCTCTCCTGCAGCGGGGCTGGGAGCCTGCCACTGGGCCGGAGGCCACTGGATCCAAGGCCACTGGGCCCGGGGCTGGCACTGTTCTGAGAGACAGTTTTCTCTTCTCCAGATGATAGCTTTATTACATGTTTTTTGTCATGACCCTGCAAGTAGACAGTGTTATCAGAGAAAAGAATCTTATGGCCTTACTGAAAATAAATGTCATCAAGTCCCACTTAGCTGTTCCACAATTAAGAAAATACAGTATGGCTTTTCTGTGCTCCATTTCCTAATTCTACTGAAATAAGATCAACAGAAGATATAAAAAATATACTTTTAATTCAAAAGTAATGCTTTACATGAGAAACTAACAACAGTGGTCAGCTGTTTGTGAGAATAGGGTTTTTATAGTTCCTATGAAGAAGAGGCTTTCTTTTAGACAAGGTCTCACTATGCAGCTCCAAAAGAATATTTTGTTTATATCTGGTCTTAAACTTGCCTACAGGACTAATAACTGTCCTGTTATTAGGACTAAGGAATGTCGACCTTGTTTCTTGTGAGCATATTATATAAGTGAAAAGTCATGCTTTGAGAGGGGTTAAAAAGAAAAGGTTGGGGTTTTTTTTTGCACCAGGAATCAAACTCAGAACCTTGAGCTTGCTAGACAGGTGTTGTGCCCCTGAACTATAATCCCCAGCAATAATTTAACCAAAGATTTTTATGCTACCAGAAAAATTTCACTATAGGTTTCACACAGGTGAAAGTTTGAGATACATTGTTTTTTTCCCTCAAGATTAACTGAAGGGTTAAAACAAAGAAAATAAAGGAAAGTGTCATAAATTGTGTACACATTAGTTACTTTTATTTTTATTTTTATTTATTTATTTTTTTGTTTTAGAACCTTTGTTTGTTTATTCACTAATTTTTATGGCCGGCTCAGCCTGCCCTGAGGGCAGGGCTGGTGCAGCATATGGTGCTGGGGATCAAACTGAGGTCCCTGAAGCCTCCCAAGCTTTCCCAAGCAGGCGCTTTAGACCACTGAGCCATCCCGCCGGGCCCACATTAGTTACTTTTAGTTATCCAGGAGGAAAGGATCGATAAATGATAAAAGTGTGTGTGCCTCAATGTTTTCATCTTCAAAATCAGGAAAATAAATTAGTTCTCACATTTACCAAGTATTTTGAACTTCCGGAATTAAAATATTTATTTTTACTATGAATATTTAGTGCATTACTGGAATATAATAAATAATGAAGTTTATTGTAACACCCAGCAAGTTATACTTGTTTAATTAGTAGTTTTTAAAAAATAAACTTTCTTTGTAGGTATAATATTAATGGACACTGGGGAAATATACAGCCGCACAGATTTTCTATAAGTTTCCCAACACCTTATAGCTAATTAATGAAAGTATTGCTGAGAATTTTTTTTAATGTATTTGGTACAAGGTCTTACTTCGCAACTCAGACTCAGTGATCCTCCTGTTTAGCCTCCTCAGTGCTGGGATTACAGGTGTGTGCCACCATGCCCAGTCTCAGTGGCTGGCACAGCATGCAGTACCAGGATTGAACCTGGGGCTTGCGCTTGCCAGGCAGGCAAGTAGGCTGTTGAGCTATCTTCCCAGGCCCTGCTCCTTTTTTCTTTTTGTTTTTTTAATTCAGTATTTCTTTACCACTCTTCATATTGAACTTCATTAAAATGAGAGAACTGTAGTATAAATTTGCAAAAATAAGAGGCAAAAATCTTAATGATTTTCTACCAAATCAGTACCAAGCTGAGACCTTTTTACTGATTCTAAAACATGCAAAGAGCTTCTGTTTTTGTCACACACACTGTAAGTATGGAGGCGAAGTCTACTTTAAACCTTGACAATGTAAGACTGATGAAAATGTTCAAAGAAATATATCTTTCCTCTTCCTTGAATATTCTGAAATTTCCCACTGACAAATTATGAGCCAATACTATGTGATAAATGGAAATAGCCTCACAACTATTTTACTGGAGTTGGAAATTATGAACTCCAAAATTTTGTTTAATTCCTTGAAGCATTTACATAGGACAAATCACCATTTTTCAAATATTTCTGCATAATACTGTAAGCAATGAAAAATGATGAAATTAGGAAAACCCTTTTGAATGTAAGTTTTGTGAGAAACAGTCTCATTTATCATGCCTAGGCTGGTCTCAAATACTTGGGATCAAGTGATCTTCCTGCCTCTGCTTCCAGCTCAGACTATAAGCATGTGCCATTGTACACAACTCCTCCAATCTTTTTCAAGTTATAGCTCTTAATTTTTTTATGGTGCTGGGCAGAAAATCCAGAGCCTGCAAGGCATACATGCTGCCACTGAGTTACATCTGCAGCCCTTAAATTTATCTTTAAGTATGCTGGCAGGTACTATACCTATCCCAAGGGTCTTTTGATACAGAATGAGAAAATTAAGACTTATCTGTTCCACACAGGTAAGACAATCATGATTTTTTGAACATAACCTTAATGCTGTGTACCCATGTATAACACAGGTTTCTGTAACTTATGATAACACCTTCTTTTAGAAAGTGAAGACATTTGGACCAAACATGGAGGCCCACACCTGTAACACCAGCTCTCATGGAGCTGAGGCAGGAGTATCATTGTGAGCTTGAGGCCAGCTGGGCTATACAGTTCAAGGCCAGCCTTGAACAGTGAGACCCTGACTCCAAAAAAAAAAAAAAAAAAAGGAAAGAGAAAGAAAACTGATACATTTATATGGTCCAGCAAATTACACCTTTCTTTCTCATTTAATGAAATTTTAAAGATATCACCTTGAAACTTTGCAGCTTCTACATTTACATAATAAGCTTCTTCTTCTTCTTTTAATGTGTGAAGGGAAAAAAGGGAGGAAACCCCCCCACACAGAATGAGTGTTCACAGTTTATCTTTTGGTGGTCATTTGTAAGGACTTCTTTTATCTTAGACTTTGAACTATTTAAGAAGCACCTTGTATGGCTGTGTATCTGGTTTTTTTTTTTTTTTTTTTTTTTTGGTGGAACCGGGGATTGAACTTGGGCCCTTGCCCTTATCAGGCAAGTGCTTATTCTATTGAGCTATCTCCCCAGTCCCTGTTTTTTGTTTTTTATTAATATTTTCAGTACTTAGGCTTGAAATTGTACTTTTTAGTCTTACTGTGTTTTATTTTTATTTTTTTAATTTTTAAAATTTTTATTATTTTTATTTCATTTATTTAATTATTTTGGGGGGAAGTGAATAGAGCAACATTTCATTGTCTTGACAATAAAACAAAACATGAAAAGTTAAAACTGGACCACTTGGCCCTTTCTTTTCTTATCTCCTCCCTGTTCAAAATGCTTGCATCTCTTAATATCCTGCATTCTCTTAGATCTGCAGTTGGGCTCAACACACTCAAGCCTCAGGACAATCTTCTTTGTACTTTTGGCCTTCTTCCAGAAAATTGGCTTAGTCTGTCCACCATAGCCACTCTGGTTCCTGTCATAACGCCACTTTCCCTGGGCATATAGGGAATCCTTGCCTTTCTTGTACTGTGTTACTTTGTGGGGTTGATGCTTGCCGCACTTCTTACAGAAAGTTTGTCGGGTTTTGGAAACATTCACCATGTTTGCAGGCGCACTACCAGTGAGGAAAGACTTATTTTTTATTTTTATGTCTGGCTCAGCCTGCCCTGGGGGCGGGGCTGGCACAGCGTGTGGTGTCAGGGATTGAACTGAGGTCCCTGCAGCCACCTAAGCTTTCCTAAGCAGGTACTTTAGACTGCTGAGCCATCCTGCTAGTCCCCTTACTGTGTTTTAACTAGTTTTATTATTTGCCTGTGTTGCCAATAAGCAAAAGAAATTTCATTTTTTTAAGAGAAACAGTGGTAATTTCCAAAAGGAAAGGCTTTCTCAGCGAATTTTCATTGTATTTCTTTAAAATCATTCCTCATTTCAAACTTTTTAAAGTTTTAAAATAACTGCAGTATAACTAAGCACAGAGAGAAAAACATCAACAATTCACTATCAATACTTGTACCTCTATTACTAGTTTTAAAGATGTCAAGAGCTTCCGTTTTTGTCATAGAAGTACTTCAAGTAACAAAGCCTAGAGTATGACTAAGATAGTGTGTCAGAATCACTTTCATTCCCTTGTTACTATCAAGTTTCATAATTTCATTGATTTTTATAAAATTAGTACTCAAATTGGTAGGCAGTGAATCATTCTGACTATAAGAGTGAATTATTGGAAAATAAGCCCTTCTAAACATAGAAGTTTTTCTTTCTCTCTTTCCTTGCTTCCTTCCTTCCTTTTCTTTCTTTCTCTTTGCTTCATTTTCTGAGACAAAGTCTCTTCATGTACTCCAAGACCAGCTTTAAACTCATTATCTATCCTCCTATTGCATCTGCCTTGTGACTCTCCTGCCTCAGTTTCCTGATTATAGGCAGGAAACACACCTGACTTAAACATAAGATCTCTTAATGACTATAATACATTTATGCCATTAATATTTTGCTTCTTAAATATGCCTCTTAAAATTATTAATGGAACTGTGCTTTCATAATTTTAGAAATATATACAAATTTTTTTGCTTTTTCATGAGCTAAAAAAAGTAACTTTGACTCTTACTAGTATATGAAAAATGTTTTTCAATAAGAAGCAAGTCCATGGGGCTGGGGAGATAGCTCTGAGGCACAAGTGCCTGCTGGGCAAGTGCAAGGTCGTGAGTTCAAACCCTGGTCCCATAAAAAAAAAAAAAAAAAAAAAAAAAAAAAAAAAAAAAAAAAAAAAAAAAAAAAAAAGAAGCAAGTCCAATTTGCTCAGCAGAAGCCCAAATTACACCCATGTTGTACATATCTTTGAATTACAGAGTCTGTATCACAGAAGCACGTTCAGTATAGTATGAAGGGCTGGCAAGATAGCTCAACGGTGTAAAGCGCCTACTTAGGCAAGCTTAGGCAAACTGCAAGGACTGTGGTTCTGTTCCCCGGAACACATGCTGCACCAGCCTGGCCCCTAGGGTGGGTTGAGCTGGCCACAAAAAGAAAAAAAAAAAAAAAAAAGAATATGGTATGGATACTATTTCTTGCAATATTTGGAAAACAGAGCTACTAACAACTATTTGACCAAAACCACAGAATCATCTATTAACTCAAACTAAATAACAAAAAGGCAAAGAGTCATTTCATATTCATATATAATAACAAGTGCTTTGTAGAAGTGCATCAACACTACTGAAATGTTTAATTTTTTCAAAACTTTTACAGGAGATTCCAGTAAAAGTAGTTTTATTGTATATTATTAGAATAAGCCATATGTTCAAATATATTTAACTACCCTACATATTGTATGAAGCAGAAATAAAATAACTTTTATATAATAAAATATGTTGCCAATGGCATGCCTTCTAATAGTGTAAGTTAAACTCGGTATTTGTCAAGTTAGTACAAAGCATTTTATGCAAAGTGCGAGTTTGTGCGTGCGTGTGTGCGCGTGTATGTGTGTGTGTGTGATTAGACACTGAACCAAGGGACTTGCACACAGCACAACTACATCAGCAGCCTTGTGTTTCTATGGGCAGTTTTGAGACACATTGTCACTAATTTTCCCTTTCACTGAACACGGGATCCTTCTGCCTCAGGTTCCCGTACACCTGGCATTACAGACACACATTACCACACCTGGCTAAGCCTTTTCTTTATGAAATATAAACACAGATGGATTGCTTTCCTTTCTGTATGCATGTTTTGAGACAGCCTTGTTTTGTAGTGTACGCAGCTGTCCATACAGCCAAGGCTGGTCTCCAACTCATGCCCTCACTTACCCTCTCACGTTCTGGGATAACAGGCATGTGCCACCACAGCTGGTTGATTTATTTTCATTTGGGGAACTAATTCAATAAATAGGTATGCCCAATAAAATGCTGCATTTATGGGACTGGGGAGATAGTTCTGTAGCACAAGTGCCTGCTGGGCAAGTGCAAGGTCGTGAGTTCAAACCTTGGTCCCACAATACAAAAAAAGAAAAAAAATGCTGTATTTAGATAATGGTCATAAACGACTAACAACAACATAGAAAGAGATACACCAAACATTCTGTATGTCTACTTGATGGCAGTATATCCAACCATTTAAAAGCTTACTTGTTGGGGCTAGGGAGATAGCTCTGTGGCACAAGTGCCTGCCTGGCAAGTGCAAGGCCGTGAATTCGAACCCTGGTCTCACCAATAAAAATAAAATAAATAAATAAAAGCTTAGTTGTCAAAACCTAAACAGCTAGCATACGCTTGTAATCTTAGCACTCAGGAGGCTGAGGCAGGAGGATCACAAGTTCAAGGCCAGCCTGACCTACATGATGAGACTGTCTCAAAAAATAAAAAGCAAACAAATAAATAGCTATCAAATCTGAACTATTTTTCCTCTAGACCTAATTGCTTTATAGAAGAACTGAAGGACACAGAAAAACCTATTAACAGCATGAGAAGGCAACAGAAAATGAAATATTAGGGCTGGTGGGATGGCTCAGTGGTTTAAGCGCCTGCTTAGGAACACTTAGGCAGAGGCAGGGACCGCGGTTCAATCCATAATAAACAAGAAAGAAAGAAAGAAAGAGAGAGAGAGAGAGAGAGAAAGAGAAAGAAAGAAAGAAAGAAAGAAAGAAAGAAAGAAAGAAAGAAAGAAAGAGAGAGAGAGAAAGAAATGAGAGAAATATTATTGAGCATGGGGAAATGTTTTAAAAATATCAGCAAACTGCCAGAAAAAGTGAGAGGGAACATATAAAGAGATTACAAAAAAAAAAAAAAAAAAAAAAAAAAAAAAAAATGACAATCAACTGCAACCCAAAGATCTTAAGATACTAAGCTCAAACTTTAAAAAGCAAAAGTGTAGTACAAGACTGGTTGTAGTGTCGCACGCCTGTACTACCAGCTCTTGGGAGACTGTAAACGGACGGATCACTAGGAGTCCAAGACTCTAAACACCCTGTAGACCCTTCCCTAAAATACCAAAAGAAACCCCTAAGAAACAAAACCTGTAGTATGAAACAATTATAGAAATTTAAATAATGACTGAATACTACACATAACTTAAAAGTTATTAATATTTTTACTTATGATGATAGTACTGTTTAGATTTTCATAAGGAATATCTTGTTCATTTGTGTTCCTTTTTGCAATGGTAGATATCAAACTCAGGCCCTGAGGGTCTTGGGCAAGCACCACAGAGCCACTCTCAACCCCTGCAGAGCACCTTTTAGAAAGGTACTTGAAGTGTGTATTTGGGGTTTACTTCTACATAGTCTGGAATGGGTAAAGGCAAGAATATGAGTAGATACTGGAAAGTCTCATTAAGCATAAGTTGATAATTAGAAAGCTGGGAAATGGGTCCCCGGCCTTGGATCACGAGGTCTTCTTTGCTTTCATATATACTTAAGTTTTGCTTAGGGAAAAGTGATCAAAGCAGATGCCTAACACATACTTGCTCCAAGACTCACCTTGTCTTTGGATGCAGGGTGCTTCTTGGCGACTCGGGGCTGACGTGCACCCTCCACGGCAGCAGTGCTGCTGCACTGACCACGATCTGCCTCCTGGAAGCTTCTGTATTTACTTGCTTTTCCCAAAAGCACAGGTTTTGAGACCTATTTGCATGCCACACAAATAGCAAACACTGTTGGCAAAAACGTTATGGATCTTGTCTTCTTTTTAAAATTCCTCATTTGAAATACAAGGTAATTTTTTTTAACATGAACTTTCAAAATAGGAATTTGAATTTCTGGAGAACAAGAACTTTTTATATACATTTTATATACACCTGCACAAACTTGATGTACAGTGATATACACTGCATGTACACTGATACAGATCTGTATTAACTTGATTATTTATAAAAAGACAAACTCCTAGATATTGGATAATATACTAACCAATGTCTAAATAAATTAATGAATATGCATTTTTGCAAAAGTCTCATGATTATTGTTTTTCTCTTACCCTTTCTTCTATTATAGGAAGTGAAATATCAATGAAAGGATCTTTCACTGTGGAGATCTTCAAAAGAAAACAGACAGCTTCAATTAGAATTCTAACACAGACATGCAGTCTTATCAACTATCAAAGAAATCAACCTTCTGGGCAACTTAAATTTTTTTTCTTTTTTTTAATATATATATATATATATTTTTTTAATACATATATATATATATATATTATGGCTGGCTCAGCCTGGGGATGGGGCTGGCACAGCATGTGGTGCCAGGGATTGAACCACAGTCCCTGAGGTTGCCTAAGCTTGCCTAAGATGGTGCTTTAGACCACTGAGCCATCTTGCTAGCCCCAGCAACTTAAATTTTTAAGTTAAAACAAAGTACAAAATGTTAAGAAAAAAACATTAAAAAGTAGAAATGCTGACAGTATTTTGTAGATTCCTTACAAAAATTGTTTTTTAAAAATATTTTCTATCTTTGTGAGAAAACAATCAAGTACTATGTTGTATACTCTAGAAATTTAAGTGATCCACCATGTAGACACATGCTATATGTGATAGGTTAGAAGAATAGTTTGTCCTAGAGGGGGAAGAAAAGTTCTTGATAATCTGGGACAAGAAAAATGGACACAAGCCGGGCATGGTGGCACACGCCTGTAATCCCAGCACTCGGGTGGCTGAGGCAGGAGGACTGGTGCAAGTTCGAGACCAGCCTGGGCTACAAAAGTGAGCTCAAGGCCAGTGTTAACTGCATAGTGAGACCCTGTCTCAAAAAGACAAAAACAAGCCGGGCGTAGTGGTGCACGCCTGTAATCCTAGCACTTGGGAGGCTGAGGCAGGAGGATCAGGGCGAGTTCGAGACCAGCCTGGGCTACAAAAGTGAGC
>PVJA010040280.1:0-18589 GCA_004027025.1 Myocastor coypus | reverse complement strand
TGGATACACTGGCCCCGACCATGAGATTTGTGACACCTCTCTCACCTCCTCTTCAGTGGGCTTTCTGTGATGGCCTAACAGGCCATGCTCACACATGCACGGCCATTTGTACGCCATGTCCCTTGGTCAGGCCTGCATCCCTGTTCCCTGGTGTGGATGACTTCCCGTCCCCGTGCTGCATACTCATCTTCCTGTTTATCCTGTTCCCAGGGGGACTCAAGGGCCTACACCTTGGTTCCAAGCCCTCCTGCCCTTTGGCCCCCTCTAGCTCACCACTTCCGGGGCTCACAAACCCTGTGGAGCCAAAAATCTCAGCGGGAAATGTAAACAGAGGCTCTACCTTCTGTGTTGCTTAGAGGACACCAAAGCCTTGAAAAGGCAGGGATGCAAGAAGGATGGAGGGTCCTGGCAGAATCCCTGGGGTCTGGGTTGCCCTGCAGGCCCCTGGAGGTGGTGGCAAATGCCACAAAAGGCCGCCAGCATGGAGAGGTGCACTGTGATCAGCACTCGAGATAGGAGCTTCTCCGGTGCTCCGGGAGACCTAGGAGCCAGAAGGAGCAGAAGAACAGAGGGAGGCCAGGCAGGGAGCCAGCTCTGTGAGGCTGGCAGGCCCAGCAAGGACAAGTGGCCTCCACGGATCGGGGAGCAGAATGTAGCTCACTGCCCGTTGCCTAGCAGCATCAGTATTTGAATTGTTTTTGTTTTTGTTTTTTGTTTTTTGTCTTTTTGAGACAGGGTCTCCCTATGCAGTTGAGGCTGGTCCTGAGCTCACTTTTGTAGCCCAGGCTGGTCTCGAACTCGCACCGATCCTCCTGCCTCAGCCTCCCGAGTGCTGGGATTACAGGCGTGAGCCACCACGCCCGGCCAGTATTTGAATTGGTTTAGTGGAGCTCATTTGGCAAAAATACCTGAGGAATGGTTTTTCTGAATGGCTACAGAAATGCTGGATGCTTCTTCCCCCACTGAGCTGTGAAATCCAAGACCCAAGTCCTTGAACCCTGCCTGGGTGACAGAGGTGCCATCTGGGGAAGTAGCATCAGTCTGAGCAATGGCAAAGCCCTGCCTCACCCCTGGGTGGACCCTGCTAGAGTCTGGGTGGCAGGAGCTGGTCATGCCATGGGCCCAGCTGTGTGGACTTGACCTGGCCGACAGTCTTAGCTGGGCGCAGTATTGTGGTTGCTAGACGACCCTGCTATGTTTGCTTGTAATGAGGTTATTTCTAAGTCTTGGGGTCAGACCAGCCCCCGTGTATTTCCTGACAACCCTGGACACTGCAAATCCTAGACGCCATCGCCCTCTGCTTGTTTGGTCCTCCACCCCAGTGCTTGAGCCTGAGGAATCAGCTGCTGGTGCCACTGAGTTTAGCGTGATCCATTCAGCAACCCCAGAAACTGGAGCAGGACTTGACAGCTGTCAGAGGGATGCCACCATGACAAAATCTAAGAGTCAGGACCCTGAATCTAAAGCTGCAGGAACCAGAGAGCCCTGAGGAGACTGTGGGAAGGAACTTCTGGGAGGAGAGGCTGAAAATGCCAGGGAGCTGCAGGACAGTGTCCCTGGAGGAGACAGACCTTGCTGCACAGCGCCAGAATGGCAGCGATGCTATTGCTTGTTGTTATGGTTTATGTCTAGTTGTCCCCCCCAAAGTCGCATGTAGTCATTGGGTGGGGACTTCTATAGATTGAGGTTTGACTCATGAGTCACTGGGATTATGTGAATTAGTACTGATGGAGTTATCGGTCTGAGTAGGGCTGGGACTATGGGTGTGGTCTAGGACAGATATCCTAAGGCAGAGAGCCTGATAGGAATATAAAAAGACAGAGAGACAGACTGGAGCTATTGCTCTCTGCTGCCCTGTTTGGTTGGCTGCCTCTGCCGCCATTTTGTTACTGTTCCTCTGCCATGAACTGGATGCTCTCTGCCCTGTTCCACTTAGCCTTAGGCCAGCCAAATATGGACTGAAACCTCCACGAACTGTGAGCTAAGTAAACCTTTCCTTCCTTCATTTTGAGTGTTGGGTATTTGTCCCAGCAACAAGTAAAAAGTAATTAAGACACTTGTAAAAAAGCAGGAGGAGGTGAATCTGCTGGGAAATAGAGGACTAGCTGGGGCGATGTCCACAGGGTGGTCAAAGTATCTGCTGTGTGTCCTTTACTTGGTGTAAGGCACAGAGGAAGGGGGATGAGCTGCAGAGCACTCCTTCTCCTCCCAGGTGCACTGAGAGGAAAGGAGCGATAGACCCAGCCTCCGGCCTTGAAAGAAAACCAGCGCCCCGCCTCAGGTTCATGGAGAAGATGCCGGTGGGGCTCGCAGGCTCTTTCTAACTGAAGAACGTTGTCCTGGGGTTTCCAGTCAGTGCTGTAGGCCCTGCCTCAGGTTAGGGTGGGTGATGGGCACTGAGGAACCCGAAGCTGGCCCTCAGTACTCGCAGGCCTCAGGCACAGCAGGGCTTCTCTTGAGAGTCCCATGGCTGGGCTTCTGACTGACAGGATGAGCAAAAGTAACTCACAGGGTACCCAAAGAAACTGCATCTAGGCTGAAACAGAAAGCAGGACCCAAGGATGGGAGTTTAGGCTCAGGCCACTTTCTTCTTCTTCCTCTTTTTTTTTTTTTTTTTCTATCTTTTTATTTATTTATTTGGCCCAGAGTCTCACTGCACAGCTCAAACTCATAGTGATCCTCCTGTCTCAGCCTCCCTAGCACTGGGATCACAGGCATACACAACTATGCCCAGTGTCAATGGTCTGCACGGTGACATCATGGCAGTGGTACAGCAGCATGACATGCAGTATCAGGCATTGAACCTGGGTTCTTGTGTTTACCAGGCAAGTACCTAGACTGCCCAGCTATCTCCCCAGCCTCAGGCCACCATTTATAGAAAAGGAAGGATCTGAGTATGGAGCCAAGAAGAAGGAATAAGAGCCACAGAGAACAGCTTAGCTAGACACTAAGACACTTTCCAGGACTAGGAAGTGCCTGCCAGGCTCCAGCTCAGGGTGGTCCTAAGTGTGCCCCCTCACTCAGTAGAGGTCTCTGTCACAGTCAATCTGCTTGTCCTATGGCCGAACCCTGGGAAGAGGCGAGGATAAACTTTTCTTCTGCCTCCCGTTCTGTAGATGAGAGGGAGCCACTGTGCCCAAGGAAACACACACCAAGGCGAGTCCCTATGCCAGCCCTCAGCTATCCTGAGCAGCCAAGGGGAGGACAGGAGGAGCCGTGGCCATGGCACAGCTCAGAGAGTCTTGTTATGGTCAGGTGTGTAAGATGCACCCCACCCCCGACATCTCATGCATTCAGAGGCGGAGCTTCTGGGTGGGAATGTGTTCATGGGAGCACGGTGCTCACCAGAGACGAAGTCATAGGTGAGTTCATAGTTGGACTTACTATCAGAAGGCAAGGACTTATCAGAGAGGCAGCCCCTAGGGGCCCAACCTAAAGAGTCTGTTCTTGCCCCCAGCTCCTCCCTCCTCTGCTGCTATGAGTGGAGCAGCTTTGATCTACCCCCATGTTTCTGCCTGTAGCAGCCAACCATGGACTGAACCTTCTAGAACTGTGAGCCAAGGGGAGCCTCTCCTCTCTATGTTGCATGTATCTGGTATTTTGTCCCAATCCTAGGAAGTGACTAAGACATCCTTTAGGAAGCATGGCCATGGAGTTCTTTGATATTCTCTCAGAGGGGTACAGCTTCTATGTGCTCCCTAAGTCTAGAAAGACTTGTAGTGGGTTTCACTAATTACAGAAGGGTTCTTTGTGGTTTCTGAGGCTGGTACAGAAAAAGAGGCCCTGTTTTCCCATGGGTGCCTGGTACCCCAAATCAGGAATGCTGTGCCAGCCCTAATAGCAGCTCTGCCACCAGACACTATAGTACTGTTAGGAAGCCTGGGCACAGGATCAAAACCCTGGCCAAGATATATGAATAAAGACATCTGCACGTGACCAGGTCCCCTGGGCATTTGCAGAAGTTCTCCAGAGAGCAGGACTGGGAGGGAAGCAAGAGAGCAGAAATCCAGGAAGAGGCTGGAGGTGTGGAGTATAAGGGTGCAGGCCTGAGACCCAGGGGCAGTGGGGCATGTGGGCACCGGTCAGAAAGGAGCCTGCCCCAGGCGTGCACATGGCATAGTCTCCTTTGCTCCTTTCAGCAGAAGCTGTGACTCAGTCATATCATGCAGAGCAGCCCTTTCCTCAAGAGCCAGGTGATTGCAGGTGCTGCCCTCAGCCCCCAGACTGCCTGCCTGCCAGCTCTGAGGAGGCTGACGGAGCCCTCTGGTTCATGAAAGAGTTGCCTCGTCCATTCATGAGGTCACCTACTGTTTAGGTCTCCCGGCAGCAGCCCCAGGGAAAGGCAGAGCAGAGACAAGGCCTGGCTTCTGGGTGCTGGGAGGGTCCTCACCTGGGAGCACCGAGGAGCTCGCAGAACACGTTTACCCCATGGAACAGAAGTCCTTTCAGAGCGGGCTGGGCTAAGTAGGCACTCAGCAGTCTGCCCGACTCTACTCTTCCCCTGTCCCCTGCAGCAGCAGATGACACTGGCCTTGTCCCCAGCAGGGAGAATCACCATCTGGAGACACCTTGCAGAGTCAGTGCTCTGCCTGAGGAGCACTGCACCATTACTGAGCCTGAGGCAGGTGGAAGGAAGGACCCTACTCAGCTCTGTGCATCTCCCACAGCAGGAGAGAGGGTGGAAACAGAAGAGTGACAGTGACCACCTACAGGACCCTCTCGGGGGGCCAGGCTCTGCCGCGTCTGTCGCAGGGGAGGTGGGAAGGGTGCGGAGTCAGTCGTCTGCTTCAGGAGGCTCTGGGGAGATGAAGCTCTGAGCGATCCTGCCGAACAGACGTCGACTGCCACATCTGTGGCAGTGTGCAGATGACGGTGACGGTGACTAGTAATCCTCCGAAGGGTGTGCATGTGCCAGTCCTTGTGCCCATAAGTGTGACCTTAGATGATGGAATCATAGGTTCTGAGTAGGACAGATGACCCTGGGTTGTCCCAGTGACCTTGAAGGAGAAGGGAGACTGGGCCACAGTGTGGAAGACCGATGAGGACAGACCCTGCAGTGATGTGGCTACGAGCCACGTAATGCTGGGAACCACTGTCCACTGGATGGGGGCAGTGATGCTGCACACAGGGACTTTGGGTGCAGTGGAGGATGTGAGTCCCTCCTGATGCCCAGCCAGGAGCCCACAGAGGTCTCTGCTGCCAGCCTCGATGCACCACATGTAGCCTTGAGGGGTGAGGGCCGAGGTCCCAGCCACGTGGTTTGCATGAGTACTGGCCAGGAGCTGTCACCGCTGCCTCCAAACACCCTGAGCCTCTGGGGCTCGCATCCGAGAGCTGTGGTTCTCCGACGGCTGGCTGAGTAAACATTAAACAGCGCGGCTCTCCCTCCAGCAAATCTCTGCTCCTGGCTTGAGTCTTGTTCCCGACACGCCGACACTGACACGACCTCCTCTCCTCATCCTTCCCACCCCTGCCTCCTCTCTCCCTTCTTTCTCTCCTTCCTGTCTGTCTTGTTTTATACGTCGCTTTGGGAGTTGCTCATCCCAGACAGAAGTGGCTGGAGGCCTGCAAGGCTGTGGAAGACACAGGACTTGCGAAGACGCAGGCTGCAGTTGCGGTCCTCACAGGAACACCCCCCCCAAGAGCTTCGCCCTCCTGCACAGGCTGGCGGGGGGGGATCCCAGAGTGCTGAGGCACCTGCTCTGAGATGCTTCGGTTACCACCAGAAACGTTCAGTCTCAGATGCCCAGGCTAGGGCAGGGTGAGTCCTTGAGACAATCCACCTATAAAAGCTGGCCAAATGATCCCTCAGGCAGCCGCCCCGATGCACTGCAGTTCTCTCAGATGCCAGGCTGATGAGTGAATAGATGGACAAACCAACCTGGTGGAGAGAGTAACCTCCACTTCTCAAGAGACTCCCACTTAGGCTCTGGGAGTGCCTGTGTCTCAGAGGACTGCCATCGCGCCAAAGTCTAACCAAACTTGAGGATAGAGGATTGCACACATGCCCTTGGAAATCCTCAGACATCCCTGCCTCTCAGAGCCCTCTCTGGCCTCCCCAGTGGTACCCAGGCAGTTCCATGGACCCATTCTGTGTTTATCTGTGACAGCTCCTTCAGGAACCAGACCATGACCGATCCCAGAAATGATAGCTGTGATAGCGGGAGCGTAGGACCCAACCCCCACGGTACACTCACCCCCTGGGTTGTGGCTGGTTTCCTGGCCAGCACAGGACACCAGTGTCTGCCATCACAGGGCCCAGCATGTCCGTGACTCAGTTCCTGCTGCAACATGGGTGGGGCCTGCCTCCATGTGGCAGGTCGGGATGCACCTCAGCGTGGCGATGGCCACCAAATGCATCTAGTTGGAGCCACCAAGGACCTGTGCTCCCCTCTGAGGGTACAGTCATGGGGACCTCAGTGGTGCCACCAGCCTCCAGCTCTCATGTATTTTACTGCTGTCCACTGGTGCCACCTAGAATGGAACCTTCACCCTGGGCCCCAGTGGATGCGCAGTACGCAAGTCCTGACTGAGCACAGAGCGGCTGCTAGTGACTGTGTGTATGAGGGTGAGAGGTGCAGGCCCAGGCTGAGCTCGGGGATGCTGGTCTAGGGATCCAAGCAGAAGGACGGGCAGGGAGAGAGGGCTTCTTGGGTGGACCCTGGGCCTCCCCTCTGTGCCAAGCTAGCTCCTTCTGGACACAGCTGGACTGCGCATATGCAGCTGCTATTGTGCTGCCTTGGGATCTTCAAGGTTTTATGCAGAGAGGTGTCATCTTTCCTGTGAGTCCATGCCCTGGTGTTGAGGTGGTCTGGGGACCTGGCACCTGATGCCACAGTTAACATTCTGCTCACTGTACCCATGGATGGGCTGTGGAGCTGGCCAGGCCTGCCTCGCTGAGGGGGATGGTGGGCACTTGTGCTCCTTGCTGTGAACCGGGCTGAGGTCAGGAAGGCGGTTCCTCGGACACACGGCACCCAGCAGCCATGCAATCAGCTGTGCAGATGTCTGTGCAGGACCAGGTCTAGGACATCTTGCTGGCTCCTTAAGAGCAAAAGGAGTGCTTCTGCCCCCCCCCCGGCCCCTGACCAAATGCACTTTCTCATCAATGCCCAGAGCCACAGAGCCCATGAATCATGGGCCAGAAAGGGAAAAGCAACCTTCTCTGCTTAACACAAGGTGATCTCCAGTGTTTTGTTATGGTAATAGAATGATCACCGACACAGCCACTGCTAACACATAGCCCAAACTTCCCCATGTGCCTGCCCCGACCCCTTGTTCCCCCAAATGATGCCTCCCTGTGGGCACTGGACACTGCCCTTCATGTGCCCAGGAGCAGTCTAGCCCTGGCCACTCACCCCAGCCACCTGACAGTACCACCCCAGGCTAGGTGCACAGATGAAGTGGGCCACAGCGGTGGGCATCCTCCTCCCAGTGTGGGTCTGAGTGACTAGGGCAGGGCTGGCACAAGGGCCACCCGGAAATTCCATAGACCCCAGCTCCAGATGAGTAGGGCCCAGCAATTCCAGCCTGGCGTCCTGAATCAGCCAGCTGTGGGATCCTCACAGACAGTAGCCCTGTAGGGACTGTGCCTGGCAGGCAGCCGCTGGGCCTTTCCGCCCCATTGCTTTGTGAAGCAATGAAAATAATAATAATTTCTAAGGCTTTCAGACTCAGCTCCCAAAGTACTTTTCCAGGGACATGTGTTGAAAGAACCCCATAGAAAATATGGTCTCCGTGACACAAGACTTCAGACATCTTTGTGATTTAGGGTGTGAGATCGCTAAGGGGCTTCTGGAGGATTCTTTTGCTGTTGTTTCTGAAAATTTCAGAAGAAGAAAATACCTCTTTGAGCAGAACCTCTGCCAACTGCATTAAAATTCCTGCCTGAGCTTTGCATGGAGCCTGTGTGCTCTGCACGTGGAGCACAGCCTGCTTGGAGGAAGGGTCTGTTCGCCACCCCCTTTCAGGGGGAGTCAGGCTAAGCCAGACGTCCGAGGGAGAAGCTGGGTGCAGGTTCCTTAAAGCACTGGGCAGATGGCCTTCCAGGACAGCACCCTCGGAGGGTGCACACAGTGCACAGCCTCCCCTGAACCTGCGCTCTGCCTGCAGCATGTCCGAGCTCTTCCTGTATGCCTGGAACAGGCTGGGATCCAGGAAGGAGTGGAGGGACTCATGCTCTCTTCTCACATCGCTCTTCCATCCTGGCATGGAGCACATGGACTGGTGGGTTTGCACACATGGTACAAACGTCCACATGGTGGTCCTGCCAGGTACCCAGCCTGGGGGACACAGGCCCGGGCTCTGGCAGGATGTGCTCTGGGCTCCAGAATGCTCTTGTGTCTTTCTTCCTCATGCAGCCCAGTTCTCTGTTCTGCTCATAACTTGACCGTGGGTCATGAAAGAGGAGGATTGGGGACACTGACTCCTTGGCAGCTCCAGGTCAGCAAAGTCTGTTTAGGAGATGTTTCCATGCACGGGGGAGGTTGTGGATGGCAACGCCGGACTCCGGCACTCTTGCTCGTGCTGGGATTGGGGTGGGTGGCAGCAGGGTGCCGAAGCCTCCTGCCTTCCTGGGAGCTCATCCTGAAACAACAAAAAGGAAGTATGTACTTCCAAAAAGCGAAGAGGATGGACACCAACTGTCCTGCGTCTGGTGTGTGAGCTCTGGGGAGGAGGGGATAGGGCAAAACTGTCCCCAGAGTGGATCCTTCCCAGGGCACTCAGGACCTAAGAACAGAAAAGACACAGTCAGAGGAGCCTGCTCAGGCCGAAACGCCTCATTGAAGAGCTGCCAGGGCCGTATGACAGTTCTACTATATCTTACGGGGAAGAAGACAGGACGAGGGGTTAGATTAATACCTCGCCTTTTTAATCTATTAATCTACCACCTTTGGGACATGATTTTAAATCTACTTCAGAGCAAAGTGACTGAAAATCATTCTGGTCTGACAGCTTTAAAAGGTCATGAGTGAAACATGCTAAGAAGGTCTCGACCCCCCGATAGCGAATAAGGGCAGCTGTGGGGTGCTCACCTCATCCCTGCCGGCTCCACATCTTCCAGAAGAGGCCGCTCATGGGACATCGCATCCCTCAGCAGACTGGAGGGACAAGGGCCCTTGTGTTTATCCCTCATGAGTTTGGGTATCCTCAGATACTGGGGAGAAAGCTAGGAGGAGGGAGAGAGAGGAAGACAAAGCGCTACCTTGGGGACCGGGCTGGCAAGACGTGGAACTTGCTTCTCAAGAACACTGAGGTTTGGATGATACTGAAGCAAAAGGAACCCCGGTGCTCCTTGGGGTTCTTGGTCTCCTTTTTCTCAGCTACCCTTCTCTTCCATCAAGACAGTTGCAACAGCCTTCAGCAAGAAAGCCCTGTGGAATGGGGCTCCAGAACTCCTCCTTATCAAAGGTGAGCTCAGTGAGCATTTGCTGAGTGACCATGCGAGTATGCTACAGGTATACACATGACTCGGTTGCCCTGCTCAGTTGGCCCAACTGAGTGAGACCCAGGGCTGAGTGGGAGTAGAGTTGCCCTGCATGGAGCCCCAGCCACCTCCTCATCAGCCACCCCTTCTCCTTAAGTCCAAGCAAGTGCAATTCCTTCTGTTCAAATAAGCAGCTGCAGGAGACTAAGCCCAGCCCAAGTCTCAGCTCCCTCGACCCAAGGGTCTCAGTTCAGGGCTGGGGACTCACTGTATGCCCTGGAGCCTCCTGAGTCTTCTATGGAGCCCCTGGGCATCCTCCTCATTCTAACATGTCAGGGTTGCTGGCTGTAGCCTAAGCTCACCCAGCACCCTGGCCACCCAGTCCTCCTGGAGGTCCTCATCACAGGTCAGCTGGTGTCTCCTCCAGGAGAACAGGGATCAATGCTGCCAGACACCAGGGCACTGCAGCGGGCGATGGGAAGCCTGGGGACACAGGGGACACAGGGCATTGGGTTACACCCAGAGATGCCTAGAAAGGGCACTAAGAGGTGGACACTCACAAAATTAAAGCAAACAAATAAAAAAATAGTCTTTCTATAGTAAAGGGGGCCACCGAGGAAGATGCAGTCAGCATGTCTGTCTGTCTGTCTGTTGTCTCTCTTATTTATGCCCGAGTGTGATTAAAAAATACAATTAATGCATAAATCAAAAAGTTTTATTTCAGTAAAAGGTACATGGCAATAGATTCTCATCGAAGCGCTCTCCTCTCCTCACCACTCTCACTCAACCCATAGACGGTGCTGCTTTCGGAGGCAGCTCTGGAGCCCCCTTTTGGAAGCATCTTCATTTGCATGGTCATAGCTGCCTTGGTCTCCTCCTCTGATTCAAAACTTTCCCCCTTCATGATGATCTTCTCTGAGGAAGAGTCAGAAGAAGCCACATGGCACCAGGCCCATGGATGAGGTGCACGAGGACTCAGCTGCTATTAGAAGTCTGCCTTTCTGTTAGACGGAGCTCGCAAGCAGCCTTTGTCCTGTGTTTGATTTTACTGTGTAAAGGGGCCTCTTTGCTCAGCGGGCACAGCCAACGGGCTGGGAGCCTTTACACCCAGCCACCCACAGGACAGACCTCCCCCTTCTCAAAGGCGAGTTCTGCACTTCCTGTGGGGGCACTTCCACCTGCGTGGTCTCTCTCCTTGTGGGCAGCATCAGCCCCTGCACACATCTGACTGCTGATGCCACGAGATGAGACTCACCTCTTTCCTGCCTATAGGGCGCCTTTCCCTTTGGAAGCCTCAGACACACACACACACACACACACACACACACACACACACACACACACGCACGCACGCACACGCACGCACACACACATGCACATACTCCAAACAGCAGCAGCTGTCGATTCTCACCTACACATACAACCACAAGCAGGCCACTTCCGGGAGAGAGGAACTCCACCTGAATGTTGGAAAACTGCTAATGTAGATTATCAGCAAAACCCACGAAAGCACGGAAGAAGAGAGGGAAGCCCAGGTCCCTCCCTCGGTGTACATGTGGAGTATTTAGAGCAAGCAGTGTCAGCTGTGGCCATGGGCTGAGTTCTAGAAACCTTTACAGAGTGTCTCTTGGCCAGCACCAATGCCCTGCACAAGACTGGACATGGCTGAGCTCTGGAAACACCTGGCAGCTGGACACCAAAGCAGGGAATCCACTTCTGGCTTCAGTGTTATTTGCAAATTTAAAGTCACAAAGTGTTCAAATACATACATTATAAGGAGCAACTTCCAACTGTATATGCATCAAGGCAGCTGAAACCTACTCCATTTAAGGTATTAAAATTGAAGTTGATGGTTGAAGCACATTATTCATTACATCAAATGGAGACGCCTTTAAATTTATATTAAATTCAATTTAAATGGCATCAAAACCGTGGTTGACAAAGTACTGACAGATGAATATTTTAGAGTGATTCAATAGCAGTAAACTTTATTTTCTTACCTTGAGGCAAGGTGATGCATTTCTATATGCAATAGGTTAAACTGGGCTTGTAGTGACATAGCTTATGATTTCCATAAAATAAAATTTTATCTTTAAAAAATGATTTTAAAGGACTTAAGTTATGAAGTCTGAAAACATTTCTTCAGGCTTATTTCTGCTCAACTCATTACTGTATGCTATGAAATCTAATCCTTATCCCACTCTCAAAATATCTCTTGGTTTGGAATGAGCAATTAGTCATCTTACAGGTTTTGTGTTTAAGGTTGGCATTCAGTAATAGTTCATCTTGAGTTTTTTACTTTCCGCTCTTGATTGAAAAAGGAAGTGTATCTTAGGTAGCAATTCCTTGGGAGTTGGTTTTGGAGGAGTAAATCGTTAGCTCAATTACTAGTAAATGAAAGGTTTAATTAACTGATTAGTTAGCCATTCTCTGCTGATGTTCTGAGGAATTATACGCAAGCATTGCCCTACAATACCCTGATATGAGAATCTTCAAACACAGGCAGCCATGCTGCCCTCAGAGAATATCAGGGATTAGAGATGGACTGGAGATAGGATGGTGGATGGATGGATGGATGGTTGGATAAGTGGGTAGACAGATGGGTAGACAATAACTAGTGTATAGATAGGTGACTGGATGGATCAACCAATGGATGGATGGATGGATGGATGGGTTGACAGATGGGTAAGTGGGTGGACAGATGGGTAAATAATAACTATTATATGGAAGCGTGGATGGATAGATGATATGTATATCTAGAGAAATGATAACGGCTATGCTCAAGCTCCATGCTGACTGCTGGATCCAGCTTTTCTCAGTGAAACTTTAGAATTCAGGAAAAATCCCTTTCTCTCCAGACCTTGTTTCTAGTCTTGAAAGCCTGGCTTTGCCATTCCTGCAGATCCACAAAGTCTAGGCAGCACTTAGGTTCCGAGAAATACTTCTAGGTATCCTCGCCCTTCAGCCCATGCCTCTCTAGTTCTCATTGCTCTTTTCTGGTGAGGGGGATTGCTCCCTTATGCTGAGGGGGATGCAGTTTAGGGAAGAGCAGATGTGCTTGTGGTCAGGAAGGTGTTGCTCACTGGGGACTTTGTAAGACACAGCCTACTAGATTTGGGGCCAGGATTTCCACAGCAAGAGCC
The DNA here is from genome assembly GCA_004027025.1 of Myocastor coypus. Taxonomy (NCBI): domain Eukaryota; kingdom Metazoa; phylum Chordata; class Mammalia; order Rodentia; family Myocastoridae; genus Myocastor; species Myocastor coypus. The sequence continues at coordinate 6,019 of PVJA010040280.1, read as the reverse complement.
ATGTCTTTGAAGGATAAGAGGCTGTGTACCATGGAGGGACCGGAGGCCACCACAGCAGGCAAGATAAAGTCAAGGGGACCTTTCACCAAAGGAAGGGAAGAAGGTCTGGTGTTGGGGACTGAAGTTTTCCTTGACGCTGCCTGCCCCAGATCTCCCTGGAGACAGCAAATAGGGAGATGACATTTCTTGTGCTCCAGGGCCATGTGGGGCTGTGTCCTTGCCAGCAGCTCACCCATAAGACTGGGCCTCGGGTTTATGAAGTTAGGTTTATGGATGCTCTGACCCCCAAATACATGAGGTGCCTTGAAGGCCACCAGCCACTTGCGGGCACCAAGGACAGAGCTGAGGAAAGGAGGAGGAGGGACTGGAGGCAGCTCCCCGGCTCTGCAGAGTGCGACAAATTCAGAAGTGAAAATAACTGCAACATAGCATCATGACCAAGCTCTTCCACTTGCTAACTCTTCACAAGATTAATTTAGAATAGACTTACTATGTGGTTATACATATTTATACTTTGTCAATGCAAAATATCAGATGGATATTTTAAAAGCAATATTAATATGTTCTACTAAGCATCTCCATAAATACACAGTTATGAAATGAATTACACACTTCACTTCATAATTTTAGAATTAGTCCAGAATCTTCTGGCTACAGAGGTGCTAGAACTTAATCATTCTGAGGAGAAAAAATGTCCCCGCCCGTGCACTTAAAAAATAGAAGCCATTGTATTTTCCAACTTTTCAGCAAATTTCCTCTAAGTCAGCACGATGTAAGGGGACAGCGTTGTCAGCTCAGCAGACTCTCTGGGTGACCTAAGGACCCACAGGGAGCCCAGCCTTGGTCAGACCTGCATGGCCACACCCCAGCCTGAGAACACTGGCCTCGGGCCCCCACACAGCCTTGCTTCTCAGCTCTTGTGTGCTCCACATAGAACTGAAGGAGACAGCGTGGTGGCTTCATCTTGGCATCCAGTATCTGCGCTGCCTCAGGCCTGGAGGAGGCTTCCTCAGGACAACTCCTGCGAAGGCCCACTGTGAGCACTTGTATCCTTACGAGGATGGGTTTGCTGGAACTGGGCAGAAACTGAGGAGATCAGTGAGGCTCAAGTCAGCAGATTCCACAGCCAGGTCTCAGCTGGTCCCAGAAACCACTTTAGATTGCGAACTCTTCAGTCAGGAGACCACAGCCCCACCATCATCCGAGTTATCTGGGAAAAAAGACAAAGCAGGGTTGCTGATTACAGGATTAATGCACAATCCATCATTCCCCCTCATGGTTCCACCTAGCAGCTCTTAGATTTCCAGGGGAGGCATCCTTATCTGCCATAGGAACTATGGTGTGTGTGGAGGGACCCCCATAGCCCTGCACTGGAACTGTGGAATTGTGGGAAGCTGGGCTGGGATAAATGGGCAGAGGCGCCAGTGAAGGGAGGACATTGGTGGGCTTTACACCCCCTCCAGCCATGCACGCACCTCTCCCTGAACCCTTCCTTAGATGGGACACACAGGAGACGGCCTCAAAAGACCAGGCCCTGGGCAAGCCCTGTCTTTCTAGAGGGGTGATTGGAAGGGATCTAGAGGGCCCCTGGAAGGGATCCCCGCCCTCACCCTAGTCCAGGACAGCAGGATGAGCACTGTCTTAGCCCCTTTCTCCTGGCTGGGACACAATGCCTGACACCCATACTTTAAAAGAAAAGTGCCTTCTGCTCCTGGTTTTTGTCCATGGCTTGGGCTCCAGGCAGAATCACAGCAGCAGAGATGCACAAGGGAAGCCTGTCCCACACAGCAGCCAGGAAGCAGAGAAATAGCAGGAGACAAGAACGTGCCCTTCCCTGCCACAGCCCCATGGCCACCTCCACCAGGGCCACCTCCTATCCTAATGCAAGGGAGCTGTGAGCCTACCGATGGGTGGATCTGCTGACCCAGAACCACAGAGCTCACCCGAGTCTCCAAGATTCAGTTCCTGCACCACAGACTGCCAGGAGCAACCCCAGAAACTCATGCTCCAACCTGGGTCACTGGTGAGTTCACTGAGGGTTTTAGTCTCAGACACTTATTATGAATTTTGGCTTAAACATGGTTGCTTTATTTTGAACTCTTAAAATTCCTGCAAAGCTTTCCCCGTTGATCATCCAGGCTTTATGGAAACACAATGAAAATTTTATCACATCAACTGGGTATACGTGAAAACAATAGATAATTGAGAAACAAATCTCTTTAATCAAGAACATTTTGCAAAATCCACACTGCGGCTCACATCTGAAGTGATCTAAAGTCAGGCTTTAAAAGACATCTTAAAAACAATAATTTAGAAAATGGAAAACTACACTAAGACATTTGACAAGTAGAAGAGTCCTAGCTCATTCTCCTCGGGCTCATCCAGAGGTTCCTGCACTGACTGCTCCAGGCATTGGGGCCCACCGAGCCCTGGCTGTTTGGTAGCTGCCTCCCCACAAAGGCAGAGCCAGGTGAAAGGCAAGTGACTGTGTTGCTCTTGAGCTGTTGAAACTTTGTGCAGAAGAGGACCCCTTCCAGGCAGAGGAGACGGAAAGGTTGAACCCTCTTGGACACACCTGTGACTCCTCTGGTACTTTGCTGGGAGAAGGAAGCAGAAGGCAATTTACAGGGGAGGTTGGGTGCTTCGGTCCCCAGTAGTCAGGGAACCAGATCACCTTTGGACTTTGCAAGGGAGGCTGGTGTCATGGTATGTGCCTCTAAATCGGTGCACTCTGGGAGACTGAGGCAAGAGAACTAAAAGCTTAAAGCCAGCCTGGGCAAATTAGCAACCTAGTGAGAACTTATGGGGATGGGGAGAAGGAGAGAGAGAGAGACAGAGACAGAGACAGAGAAAGAAGAAGAAAGAGGAAGAGAAAGTAGAGGAGGAGGAGGAGAGAGGCAGAGGAGAAAGAGAAAGAGAAAATGAGAAGAAATAGAAGCTGGGGCCATAGCTCAGCAAAGGCCTGTGTTCAATCCACAGTACAGAAGAAGACGCAAGACAAGAACCAACATAGCAATAGCACTTCTTGTTCAGCCATTCTGGGGCAGCTGGCAGGGAATTGGGAGCTTTAGGGTTATTGCCCATGGCAAAGTGGAAGTAGCGCCCTGGCATAACACCTCTGAGGAAAAGCAGTCTCCATCTTCAAAGCAAGGGGATCTCTGCGAGTTCAAATCCAGCCTGGGCTATAGGGCAAGAAGCTGTATGCTAATAGGTCCACACAGGTCTCCTGGACACAGCATCGACCAGCGACTGTCACCAGTGATTGTGGCCTCGCAGGGCAGGGTCCTCCTCCTCCAGTTCCCAGCTCCTCTGTGTGCGTGTGTGTGTGGGGGGGTGAGTGGGTGCACGCGTACTTGTGTGCGTACCTGTGTGGGGAATAGGGTGCCGTTCATTAGACCCAAGTCAGGGTAGGGTGCAGCAACCTCTTTCTGGGCCACAGCAGCCCTGGCATTCTTGCTGCTCCTTTGGCCTAGGGCCGTGGTGTAGGCGCAGAGGGCCATTTCCTGTGTGTGCTCATCGGGAACCCTGACACGCAAACCTTGTCACCTCTTCGGCAGGTCAAATTAGAAAGGAACTGACACCCAAGAATGTGTTATACAAATACACTCCCGACACTCAGCCCCAGAGAGGAGACCTGGGGCAGAATGCAGCCTCAGGAGGGCCACACACACACACACACACACACGTGCAAAGGGCAGGGGTGTGGTAGGCAGCCCCTGAGCCTGCCGAACCAGGAGCATTGTTCGTAATATCCATGTTCGTTTCAGGCACTGGTCAAGCAGTTGTGAGGAACGATTAACAGTGGTTTTGAGCAGTACTATTCAGACAAATCAGGATCTAGGAGTCGACGAGGCGCTGCTAGGATTCCCGGAGGTTTGAGATGGCGATGGTTGTTTTTCCTCCAACACGCAGAGCCCCTGACAGCTGCGCTGATAAAGAATTTTCACTCTGACCTGGAAAAGCTCTTCCTTGCCCTACAGCCATCACCCTGCTGTCCTGGGAAAGGTGTCTTCCAATGTCTCTCAGTGCCTTTCATCACTTCCAAGCCCTGCAGAAATAATGATCCCCTCTATTCTGCGTGCCCTTTCTCCAACAGGGCAGCCTGACCTGGCATTCAGAGATGGCCAGCTTCATCCCGGTCTGATGGCAAAGGTTGCTTTCACAGTCATCGTGTGAAAATTCCACCATGCCACAAAAAAAAGGAAGGCATGTTCTGAAGGAGACAAGAAGCCAGGCTTTGGTTCAGAGTGTCCCAGGCTTGGGTGTCCTCCAGCTTAGGGACAGTCACTCCTGGCCTCAAAGAAATCACAGCATCCCTGGACACTGTCTTGGGGACACGGGGGCACCGATCATCTGCTTCTGTGTCCTAAGACTATAGCTGCACAGCACAGTAATGAAGAGCCCTGGGCTGCATGGGCCGGGGTCCCCAGATTGGGATCCCCTTGATCTGTCACATGCTGAAAGTTCATGCAGAAGGGCCAGGAAGACATGGCCACAGGGAAGCGGAGCACCCTGTGGTTCTAGAACTTGCTGTTCTCTGATCTTCACTGAGCACCTGGCTCTTGTGAGGTCTGAAGATGCCCTGACCAACGCAGGGACTCGTGGGTCACCTGAGGTGGGAAGCAACTGCCACCTCATTCTTGCCCTTCAGCAGGCAGGGTCCTTCTCCATGATGTGCTTGCCGCTCCTGCTTCTCCACCTCATGAAGATGCTGCCACTTCCTCTTCCTTCCTGCACCAGGGTGTGTGACTACCAGAAGTCTGTCTCGCTCTTTGCCCAGAGTTTCTCCGCAGGTGTGGGGTCCCGGGCTATGGACTAACAAAGCGCATCCCTTTACACTCTGGGCTTCTGAGTGAGGCTGCATGTTCTGCTCACTAAATACTCCCAAAGCCCACCATAGAGCCAACAGCATCCAGTGAGTTGCATAGTACATTCACTAATGTTAACAGCACCACAGCCTCTTCTGGTTCCTGGGCGCCTAGTGTGTGTTCCAGTGGAAATGTGACCTTCACCAAAGAAACAATTTGAATTTGTTCCCACCATGTTCTGTTTGAGGCTGGGAACATAGGCAGCAAACTAGCTTTCATTTCTGATAACAAGTGAATTCTATACCTGGCATTTTTAGGGTTCTACAGGGCTGCCCAGCAGTCTGATCTGAGAAAAGGAACAGAACCGGAGTGTTTGTGGATCCAGTCACAGGAGAGAAGTTGGGTAGCAGAGGCCGGCAGAAGGGGGCTCCTCAGGCTGAGGATGCAGGCCTGGACTCGAGCTGTTGCTGCCCCTCAGCAATGGCCAGCGACTTCCTGGATGCTTGCCCATGCCTCTGTGAGGAGGCCCGATCTCTCAGGGTTTCCTTTAGCACACGCTCAGCACAGGCGCTGTACTGAGGATCCTTGCAGTGGGGCATAGGAACTGCCCACACCTGGCCCAGCGTCTGGACTCCAGAAAGGCTCACTGGAGTATCAGCAGGACACGGGATGCTGGCAGGGTGCTGGCTCAGTGTGGCTGGGCTCCCAGGCATATCAGGAGATGGCCGGGGAGCACCTTGAAGCAAACGCACTTGTACCTCACACACGCTGCCGTCATCCACTTGCTTCTGTCCCTTCCAGAAGAACTTTCCTGTTTGTCCTAAATCAGAAAGACTTATCTCTACGCAGAAACCAGGCACCCTATCTCCTGAAACTGGGTACTTTCTCCTTCAGCCCTGTAACTTGAAAGAGACGGCTTATTAAGACAAGAAAGAGAACGGCACGCATACTGGCAGTGTTCGCCTAGAAACTGCAATCAGAAAGGAGGTGCCAAGCTGCTGACAGGTGATGACTGGCGACCCCCGAAGCTTCCCGCAATGCTCGGTCAGCCTGCTGTGCCTTGCTTGGGGGCTGTTAATCCAGAAGAGCTAACTCGGGCCTGAGTGCTGCTCCAAAATTAGATTATGCAGGTGAGGCAGGAACAAAAGGTAGGAGCCAGGGTATGCAATTAAGGAAACCCTTAAGTGGTCTCTTTAGGAAGGGCGTGGTTT
>PVJA010040279.1:0-12994 GCA_004027025.1 Myocastor coypus | reverse complement strand
CTCTTATAAAAGATGTTGTTTCCATAATTTCTCTTTCAGTGAGCTTATTATTTGTGTACAGGCAGGTTATTGATTTTTGAATGCTGACTTGTATCCAGCTATGCTACAGATTTTGGTTACTAATTTCAGCAGTTTTTTTGGTGGTGGTTTTGGAGTCTTCTATGTAGAGTATCACATCATCTACAAATGATGATAATTTAACTCCTTCCTTTCTTATCATTATTCAGTTCATTTCTTTGTCTTGTCTAATTGCTCGGACTAAGGTCTCTAGGACTATGTTGAATAAGAATGGGACCAGTGGACTTGTCCTGTTCCTGGTTTTAGAGAGAAAATTTTCAGGTTTTGCCTATTTAGGATGACGTCAGCTGTTGGTTTGTCATAGATGGCCTTTATCAGATTGAGATATTACAATTTAAGGCAAATCCATCATAAAGGGAGGTGTGAAGCCCACTTCCAGGATCACCTTTATTTGCATTTATCCTCTTTTTATCCTAATCCTTCTATCCTACAAAATGATGGGTTTGTAGTCCCCAATTTTCAAGTACTTCCTTTTCCCCTGTGTTTGAGAAAACAATCAGATGCCTGAAGAATTGTCTTCATTTCTGCGTTACTTCTTCAGGTTATTGAGATTGAATCTGCACAAGTAGAAGCAAAAAGAAAATTTGTGAAATTAGATGAAGAGATAGCCAGTGGGAAGGCAGAAGAAGCCCAAGCTCTGAAAAATGAGTGTGAAAGTGACTTAGCTGAGGCAATCCCAGCCTTGGAAGCAGCTCTGTCTGCACTGGACACACTCAAGGCAAGAGATCCCCCTTGGCTTCCTCGGCAAGATACAGCTGTGTGCAGGTCTTGGATTAATTGAGCTGTGGTACTATTCCAGTGGGTGGTGTTGCGTTGTTATATGTAATTATTACAACTTGCTTCTTCAGTTTTTTGGACACTTTATTTTCACTTTTTCATATATTATTTATAATTTCCAATTGTATTATTCCAATGGAAATTGAAAGAATAGTCTCTCATAAGCTAAAGTTGTTCTACACATGGACCAGGAGGCAGGTTAAAAATAGGTTGTATGAGGCCTGTATGCAACCCCTAGTGCCAAGGAAAAAAAGAGGGAGGGAGGGGTGGAGAGGAGGGAGGAGGAGAGAAAGAAAGGGAAAAAGACGATGGGAAGAAGAGAAAAAGAAATGAAAAGAAAACCTGAAGTGTGTGTAGAGCTACTCTGTAGCCATGTGGACATGTATGCACAGAAAAATTTTAAAAGTCATTTCCAAAGTCACCATGACTGGTACCTGTGTGTTCCATCCTGTTTTAATAAGACTTAACAAAGTGCTGAGGCAAGACCAGAACAACCTTACAGAACAAAGCAAGAGAAACAGTGCCTGTTGATCAGGAATACCTAGAGTAATATGAGGGTTCAAGATATTCAGACACTTTCTTTTCCAATCAAAGTCATAATTTTCATGTAAGAGACATGATAAGACTGTGAACTCAGTATGTAGCTAACCTACCATCTCACAGGATAAAACTCTGTCAGGATTTCTGTCATCCCTGTAGTAGTTATAAAACAAGACATTATTTTAGAGCATATTAGAAACTTCCTCAATATCTCACTGTATGATGAACCAGGAATTAAAATTGCCTCCTTTTTCTTTATGTTCTCTTACACATCTAAAAGCCACGAACTACCCTAAGATCTTTCCTTATTTTGTCTTTAAGCATTTTATCAGCAGCCACTCAATTTGACAATGCCTTTTTAAAATGTTAAGTTTCTGGTACAGAGTCTCACTATGAAGCTCAGACTTGTAGTGATCCTCCTGTCTCAGCTTCCACTGCACTGAGATTATAAATGTGTGCCACCCTGCCTGGTCTCAGTGACTGGCTTGGTGCTCCCTGGGTGGGGCCAGCTCAGCATGTAGTACCAGGGATTGAACCTAGGTCCTTACATTTGCTTAGGCAGGCACTTAGACCACTGAGCTATCTCTGCAGACCAATAGAGCCTTATTTTTAACAACTATTCCAATCTGGGCAACCAGCATCACTAATTTAGCAAACTGTTCCATCACTGTGTTCCGTGAACTTTCAGCACTCCTGTGTCTAATGCAGAATTCTTGATGCCTTCAAATCCCACAAGTTCAGACCGTTAATCCTAGGCTCCCCTTTCCATCTGAGCCTGTTGCTCGTACCCTTCCTGGCATACCATGCTGTGTTAGATGAGTTAGGGCTCACTTACAGAAAGTGGATTTGATTCTATTTATTAAGCAAATAAAAGAACTCAACAAGAACAGATCCTAGGCTGAGTCATTAGCAATGACTCAGAAGCCAAATTGTGCAAGTGATTAATCAGCAGAGCTGTCCTCTGGGAAGGCAGCCCTGAGACCCACAGTCTCCACTGTAACTCATAGCAGCAAAATGCATGCTCCACACCCTACCACCTTCCCCATTCAGTATCTGAATTCTAGCATCACTCAAGTGATCTGATAGTTGAACTGAATTCTCACCCAGAGCTTTAGTTGTACGGAAACTGAGACCCATAGTTGTTGGCTGCCCAGCATTTGAGCCATTGTAAGGAATGTCAGAAGGACATCAGAGTGGTTAAGGAGTGAACCTATAGTACCTGCCATAGCAATAGAGAAATTCATTTTGGAATGTGGACCAATCTCTTTCATTTTTGTCAATAGAATTAATACTATATGTGAGGAATTATAGAATTAAATTTTTGCTTAATTTAGGGTTCCTAACTTAAGTTCTAGATATAGTCTTTTTTTTTTCTTGTTTCAGAACTTTTGTTTGTTTATTTATTTATTTTTATGGCTGGCTCAGCCTGCCCTGAGGGCAGGGCTGGCACAGCATGTGGTGCCAGGGATCGAACCGTGGTCCCTGCAGCCACCTAAGCTTTCCTAAGCAGGCGCTTTAGATGACTGAGCCATCCTGCTGGGCCCCTCTAGATATAGTCCTGATACATGCTTTGTATATGTGTGTTTGCAAAACATACATTTGCAAGAGAGTTCATAGCTGTCATGGTGACCCCAGGAGGATCTATGAGCCCCCAAATGTTTGTGAGCCATTAGTAGTAATCTGTGATAAATTTTCTTTTGCTAATTCTTTCATAACCATGCAACGAAAAAAAGATCACGATTCTAAATTAAAGTGGGTGAGTTTTCATTCCCCAACATTATTTTCCAAACTCTCATTGTTTCCAGATAAACTCTTCTGACCATGTCGTGTTTTCTTTTGCTTTAGCCTGCTGATATTACAATTGTGAAATCAATGAAGAATCCTCCATCTGGTGTTAAGCTTGTTATGGCTGCTATTTGTGTCATGAAAGATATAAAGCCAGAAAAAATTTTAGATCCTGCAGGAACTGGGGCCAAGGTAATTGTGGGATGTGGATTTAAATCGTATTCATTGAATGTGCAGAACTTTATGCAGCAACTGTTGTCAGGTTAAATGCCAACAGCACTATCTTAGTTACTCCTCTGTCGTTGCTGGGACAACAAATACCTGACACCCAAAATGAAGGAAGGAAAGGTTTATTTAGCTCACAGTTACTGGAGGTTTCAGTCCATACTCGGCTGGCTCCAAGGCAGAGAGGCATAATGCAGAGGCCAGTAGTTCATAGCAGCAGAACAGGAACAAAATGGTGCCAGAGGCAACCAACCAATCAGAGCAGGAGAGCATCAGAGTGAGTCTGTCTTTTTGTCTCTCTTTATATTGCATTCAGGCTCTCTGCCTCAGCCTATCTGCCTTAGGCCACATCCATAATCCCAGAAGGACTCAGACTCATAATTGTATCAGTACTAAAGCGTATAATCCCAGTAGATCATGAGTCGTCTCAAACTCTAGAAGTCCCTGCCCCATGATTACATGAGGCTTTGGGGAGACAACTGGACATAAAGCATAACAGATGCCTAATCCAGAGAAAAAATGGGTTTCCATGGCCAACACATACTCTAGGGAGTGTAGTATTGGAAAAAGTGTGGTTCCAATCGCTTCTGTCTCTTTTTCTGTTTGTGCCAGGCTCCTGGTATCCTGGAGGTGGAATAAACAAACAAGGCAATACTTGTGCTTTTGCAGCTAAGATTTTTCAGCATATGATGTATAACATGTAGCTTATGTTTCTGAGCACTCAGAAAATCCTGCAGAGTTAAGTAAGCAGAACAGTGGCACCTCAGTTTACAAGCTTAATTTGTTCAATTATTAACTTACTAAGTTAATTTATTGTTGCTATTATTATTGTTAACTTATTCATTTACAAACAGTTTGGGGGGAAGATGGCTGCACTTGTGGTTTACAAGGGCAAAATAGTCATGGTTGTTTGTCATCTAATGCAGAGTTCAGGAACAGAAGCAAAATGTTGCCAAATGCTGTTGTCTGTGAGCCAGATTGCTTATAAGCAGAAGTATCCCTGATCCAAGGTAGCAATGTTGTTCAAAGCATGTGTTCTGGAGCCAGAATGTCTGTATTCAGAAACTCTGACTCTGCAAGCAGCATGACTGGTCACACTGCTTATCCTGTAAAAAAAAAGAGAACCATGTACCCACCTGTGAGGGTCAGGGCGGTTCATATGCGGGGCAGTGCCTCAGCCCACAAGTGCTTCTTTTCGAGGGGGTTCAGTTGGCAAAGAGCGGGGCTCCCCAGAACTGTGGCTCCATTCGAGAGCTCCACATTGGGAGAGTAACAGCTGCGGCACCTTCCCCAGAATCACATTCGTGAACTGAGGAGCCATGTGTAAAAAACTCTTTTATATAAAGCCTCATAAAGAGTAAGCGTGCAAGAAATGTTAGCTGTTACTGCAATTGTCGTATAAGTCGTGACCCCATTAAAAACAAAGTATAACATCTGTTCTCAGTTTAGATATAGTCTCTTTTTATGGTTTTATTATACCTGAGTTTGAATTCCTAAATTGGAAAACTGGGGATTTTTATTGGCTTGTTTATTTGTTTCTTCTCTCCTTCCCTTCTTTCCTTTGCCAGCCTATCCTTCATTGTAATAATAAAAAAAAGTGTTCTCATTTAGTTATTCTTATTTACATAAGTATGTCTGCATAGGTGAGGAGACGAAGAAAAATGCTTGCTAAAGTGGAAATAATAAAAGTTATTTTCTTAAGTTGTGATGGTGTCCATGCTAGTTTTTTTTTTTGTGCCTTCAAAAGAAATAATCATGATTTCCTCTCCATGCTTAATAAAAATTCAGTCTGTTTTTCTTTTTTTGTTTGTTTGTTTTTAATTATGGCTGGCTCAGCATGTGATTCCAGAGATAGATCCTCAGTCCCTACTCTTGCCTAAGCAGGTGCTTTAGACCACTTGGCCATCTTGCCAGCCTGAGAATTTTAGTTTTTAAGGAGATATAAGTTGATGTTTTGTAAGTATTTAAATGGTTTTTCTTCTGGACAATATCTTAAATTTTTAAAAGAGGAATTGTATATTGAACATTTAAAATAATACATTAAATACATTTACATAAATTTTGTTTTCAGGTATTAGATTACTGGGGACCTAGCAAAAAACTCCTGGGAGATATGAATTTCCTAAGAGATTTGAAAGACTATGACAAGGACAACATTCCTGTAAGTTACACTCAATTTTTTTCTCTAAATGTGACTTTGGCAACACGTATAAGATCTTTAAAATTGTGTAATGTGTAAAACATAGGGAATTAAGGAAATAATAAAGGATATTACAGTTATTAACCCATTCTGTGAAAGACTGAGATTTTTTGAGTGTTTGCCTGAAATTCATATAGATGTTCACTAGAAAAATTCAAAGATCAAGAGTTTAAGGTCAAAAAATGTTATTGTGTTCTACTGTTATGGACATTTCAAAAGTGAAACACTAGGCACTGAGGGGTGAAGGACATTTGAATTCAAATAAGGCATAAAACCACTCTTTCAGGTGATTAGAAAGTTACATAATAAATTAATGTTTTAACATAGTATGGACTTGAAAGAAGTCTCATGTTTTCTTCTAATAAAGTTTACTAAGAACTCTTATGTACACATTTGCATAAGAAGGTATCTTTTCTATTATTTATTAATGTTTAATTACTTCATTTGTTTTCATTTGCTCTCTCAATGTACAAAAGTCTCAGTATTTCTGGAAGAAACATCTTGCCTCAGTATTTGTAATAAATTTGTGTATTTTCTAACAAATATTACTTGTAATTTTTTATAATTATGTTTATTTTAGATTATCTCAAAACACTGATTTTGATATGTTTTTTTTTTTTTCTCTTGAGAAAGGGTCTCAAAATGTAGTAGAGACTGGCATTGAATTCACTATGTAGTTCAGGCTGGCCTTGAACTCATGGCACTTGCCCTGCCTCAACCTCCCAAGTGCTGGGATTACAGGCGAGTGCCGCCATGCCCAGCTTGATTTCCATTGTTAAAGACAACATAAATTTTTATTCCAAAGTTTATGATACATATTGAAATTTTAAAATCTCGATTTTTGTGTCTAGGTGGCTGTTATGCAGAAGATTCGGGGTGAATATTTGACAAACCCTGAATTTGATCCCCCTAAGGTAGCTAAAGCCTCTTCTGCAGCTGAGGGTCTGTGTAAGTGGATCATGGCCATGGAGGTATATGACAGAGTGGCAAAGGTATGTGGAGCCACACCCATTTTCCACCAAAATAGTCCCAGATGTTAAAACCTACTGCATATATGTTTATCAGTGAGGAGGTTTTTCAAAGTGCTTCCAGGGAGCATTTGTTCTGCTGTAGCAAAATTATCAATATGATTATGTTGGTTATATGCCTAGCAGATGAAGACAGTACAGCTCACTGGGGCTGACAGGACAGAGACAATCCTCAAAACTGTCCAGACTAACCCAGGGCCTTTGGGCAAAAGGGAACTAAGGCTTGATCCTGGAGAACAGAAATTTAAACATTCAAAACATAAAGGCAAAGTAGCAGTTTAAAAAGTTGATTTAATTTAAAAAGTTAAATTCCATGTCTGAGCGGGATGAGGTGTTTTTTATTTTTTTTTTTTCTTTTGTTCCTGATTTGTCTCACTGTGACATCCTCTAGGTCCATCTGTGTGCTGAAAGTGACCAGATTTTATTCTTAAAGCTGAGTAATAGTCAGTTCGGTCTAGTACCACATGTTTTTAAATTCCAGTCATCTAGTAATAGTCACTTAGGTTGATTCTGTCTTGGTGGGGGTACTATTATTTTTTTTTTTGACGTGCTGATTTAATTTCTTTAGGCATATAAGATGGTTATTTGGTTGTTTGGAGGGGAAAGACTTGTCACCACAGAGAGCATGGGGTTTTTGTTATTGTTTTGGGTTTTTTTTTTTTGCTTTTTATTTTTGCAAGGTGGGGATTGAACTCAGGCCCTTGTGCTTGCTAGGCAAGTGCCTATTCTACTGAGCTATTTCCCCAGCCCCCAGAATGGGTATTATCAAGAAATTAGCTAATAACAAATGCTGGCCGGGCTGTGGGGGTGGGGGGAGGATAAGCCTGAGATAATTCTAGGAAAATGGATGCACCTTGAGACCGTATACTTAAGTGAAATAGATCAGACACAGGTGTGCAAATGCCCCATGGTTTCTCTGGCATAAGAAATCAAAAGTTTAAATAAGGGCCAAAATATATAGGAGATATTGTGAAATAAGAAAATATTCAAAGGGGAAGGGAAAATGAAATAAGATAAAAATTAAAAAATGAGAAAAGAAGGAAAACCTGAAAACAGTGCTTTTGTAAATGGGGAAGGGGTTAAAAGGGAAGGTAGGGGAATAGGGGACAAGTAAAGTTTGGTCATGTACAGGTGTAAGTTTTCTGTGATGAATGAGATCATTATATCTGAAACATACCAGTGCAATCTGATTTTTTTTTTAAAGGGAGAAGAGGATGAGAAGAGGTTGGATAAATTACTGTATATATAAATACAATTAGAAATGAGAAATGTTGTAAATGTCTGGAATAGACAAATCTCAGACATAAAGTTTTAAAGATATAAAGTAGATAAATTATAACCTGAGGCCAGGAGATGAGGGACAGGGGGTAGAAATATGGTACTGTCAGGCCTCAGGTCACAAACCCCACTTCAGGTGACAGACACAATGGTTTTGTCATTTGCCATCTTCCCCAGAACCACAGAACTCCTCCATGAACCAGGGCGCCACTGTAAGGAATAATGGTTATAGGGGCCTGGCGGGATGGCTCAATGGTCTAAAGTGCCTGCTTGGGGAAGCTTGGGTGGCTTCAGGGACCGTGGTTAGATCCCCGGCACCACATGCTGTGCCAGCCCTGCCCTCGGGGTGGGTTGAGCCGGCCATAAAAATGAGTGAATAAACAAACAAAGGTTCTGAAACAAGAAAAAAATAAATAAATAAAAAATTAAAAAAATAATGGTTATAAAATTTCTTCTTTGGGTAATAAAATGCTCTCAAATTGACAGTAGTGGTGGTTGCACAGTGGTAAACAAACAAAATCATTGGACTGCATGCTTTAAATGGTGACTTGTATATATGGATTATATATCCAAGTTTTTGAAAATCTAATTCAAAAATATTAAAAGTAAGAAGGTCCCTGAGAAGTAAGAAGGTCCTGTAGGGTAGGAGGCAGGGCACGGAGGGCACTGACCAGAGCTTTCCATGGAGGATCCACTGGAGCCAGCTTTCTGGGACAGAAGAAGATGGTTAGAAACAGTTCGTAAATTTTTCTGGCAGAGGGCTGGGTGTGCTGTAATCACAGAACTTGAGGGGCTGAGGCAGGAGGATCAGTGTGAGTTCAAGACCAGCCTGAGCTACAAAAGTGAGTCCAAGGCCAGCCTGAACTACATAGCGAGACCCTATCTCAAAAAAGACAAAAAAACATAATAATTTCTGGTAGAACACCATGGAGATATTCTCTGTAGCTTGCATAATTCTACTCAGGGAAGCAGAAATGTAAGTTAAGCAGCAGGTGAAGATATGTGGTAGCATATATTTAGAATAAACTCGGAGGATAGAATGGTCAGGCTATAGCAACTGGCAAAACATTCTTCTGTGAGGTAGGCACATCACATGCTTATGCAAGGTAAAGACTTGGTTAATTTCAGAAGAACAGACTCATAATAAATCCATCAAAGGAATGAAACTAACCTTTTCGTACATATTCTTCCTTTAAGCATCTTGTTTCTACATACAATAGTTTTGTGGCAAGTCTGTTGGTTCGTCTCTCTCTCTCTCTCTCTCTCTCTCTCTCTCTCTCTCTCTCTCTCTCTCTCTTTCTCTCTCTCTCTCTTTCTTTCACTCTCACTGTGCAGTTCAGGCTGGCTTTGAGCTCACTTTGTAGCCCAGGATGGTCTTGAACTCACAATGATCCTGCTGGATCAGCCTCCCAAGAGCTAGGATAAGTCTGTTAGCTCTTAACTAAGCTAATTTCTGAAGGTCACACAACAGTGGTGCTTGGGTTCAACCACTTCAGCTGTCAGCATCTTTGGAGACCAGTCTTTCCTGAAAGGGAACAAGACTTTATTGAAAGCTAGCACTGAGGGAGACAGAGGGTCCTCTTATACCTCAGATCACATCTCGCTATGGGCAAAGGCTTTCCCAGTTAAAGAGGAGAGGGAAAAATACCATGAGACAGTAGGAGATTCCCGGCTGTTTCATCCCTTCCCCTTCCTCCACTACAGCCCTTTGCCCATTCTCAGCACCTCCCTTACTGGTGGAAATGAAAGGAGTTCCAGCTTTCCCAGGGCCGGTATCTGCATATTCCTTCCAAATGTGCGTTTTCTGTCCACTTCTTTGAGTAAAGGAGAGGAAGCCATGGTGACTTATTCTTTCAGCCTGAGGAAGTTTGGAGAAGCAGCTCGTTTCCCTTCCTACTCCCTTCTTTCCTTCTTTCTTTTCTTCCTTTTTAACATGGGACTGGGTATTGAACCCAGGGTCTTCTCAGTGTGTAAGACCCCCAGTCCCCTTTAGATTTTTTATTTTGAGACAGTGGTGCTATGTCACTAATTGGACAGGCTGGGGTGGGACTTGCCGTCCTCCTGCCTCAGCATCCCTGGTTGCAGCAGCTCAGTCTTTAAAGATCTATTTTACCCTCTCACTTACACAACAAATTCTATGGATTTTTCTGGATCCTTTCTACAAAGCAAAGAAGCCAGTTACTAAGGCTGTTCCCTGTCTCCCCACTCCGTACCTCCACATGGCTGTTTTTTTCATTCTGAGGCATCGGAATGGAAGAGCAGAAGGGATACTTTGGGCAGTGTCTCTTCTGAAGTCCACATAGGAAAAGGAGCTGCCTGCCTCATTTAATACATTCTTCCTTTAGAATTCCAGCACAGGGGAGGGGAAGCAGGACTTATGGCTTCTGATACATTCTTCTCACTTCCTTCTTTGCCTTCAGCTTCTTTCAAGGTGTGGAAAAGGCTAAGACTCTCTCTGGTCATCAAGATTTTTTTTTGTATCAGTGACTTAGTATGCTCAGTGATCAAGTCAAGCTTCATTCTTGATATGCTAAAGAATACAGCCACAACAGCAAAACCAACTTTAGAAAATCCCTTTGACAGACTCATGACAGAGACCATCACAGGGGTAAATAACAAACTGACTCATAGGCTCTTAACCTGTGGCTCATTAGAAAAATGACTTAGGGACTTAGCCAGGTGTGATAGTACATACCTTTAATCTTAGCACTAGGGAGGCTGATGCACGAGGTCAAGACTACCCTGAACTACGTATCAGTTGAAAGCCAGCCTGAGCTACCCAGGCAATGCCCCATCTCAAATGAAATAATCAGGGACTCTAGTGTAGTTTACATTAAAACTTCACATCTGTTCACTTGGGCCTATAAGTACTCAATAGGAACTAAAAGCAGAACAAAGCTTAAGTTTAAATTTGATGCTCTTTATTACCTTAAAACTTTAGATACAGATATGTTACACATTCTTTTTTTAATCGGAACAGTTTATTCGCCCCAAAGTTACCCAACCTATCTTATCTCCATTCCAGAGGACCACCAAGGTAAGAATAACTAGCATCGTTTTCAGAGAAATATCCAATGACCACTCTTTACAATGTCCAATTTCAGAGCCTTCCCCGTGAGAGCAATGCCTAAAACTCTGTAGCCATTAGACTAATCCAATAGGCTTCTGGCTCTCAGGAAAAGGAGAGCTTGAAACTGCTGTAGAAACAATCATTTCATGAGAACTGTAAGGACCCATGTGAGTCAGACCCCAGCAGAGACCACCAGGCCTTTGCAACACGTCCTAAAATTTATTATGGGTGCAGGGAGACAGAGTACAAAAGGCCCTATGTATAGTTTGGACAAAGAGGATCAGGGAGCTCAGGTGAAGAGGTCCAGGAAAACATCCATGTTTGAAGGTTTCTGAATATCCAGTGCCTCAGTGGGCAATGTCCTGGTGTCTGGCTTGAATGTTTGGGCGTCTTTAGATGGTGCTTGGAAGAGTCCATGTTCTACCTTATTTCCTTTTCACATCCTGTGGTTGCTAAGGGCAATAGCACCAGGGCCAAGTTGGGTTTTCTGTGAAAACAGTGCTTCTGCTGACAGACAGATTCTATGTTGGGAGTCCTGCCCAAAAGGCCTGACCAGAACAGAGCTGGGCCTCAAGCCATAAAGATGCCTCTGGAGCTAAGAAAGCAGGAATGAGATACCAACTGACAGACCAACCCACCACACTACCCCAGGCCTCAGTTCTTCAGAGGGCAGGCCTTCTGAGCCTCCTCATGTCAGTGTTATCCTTCACACCACTACTCAGGTCAAAGTCCTTGCCTTCTCCTTTCTCTCATTTTCTAGTTAGAGCTTTTTTTTTTTTTTTTCCTGTAAATTGATGCTTTGTTTTGATTTCTGTTAACACTTTAAAGCAAGAAGGCTACACTACCCAGTGATGCCTTTTTCTCAAAGAAACTTGGCTTTTCAAGATTTGTGGGAGAAAAATTAGTTTTGTGAAACTGAACATCAAAGCATTGTTCCCCTATGCTTCCATTATTACAGTCTTAATAACCCTAAGTGGATGTGTGCCTGTGTTACTAGAGCTGAATTCTTGGGTCCAGATGTACAGAACAAGACCAGATCCAGAAAATACAAGCACAGACAGGGATCTCTACTCAACCCAGAAGGGAACCACAGCTCTGACCAACAGCGGGTCAGACCAGTAGTTTTGTGAGCAAGAAAAGGGATAGCTAATACAGAAAAGTTCCCATCCAAAGATATGCCAAAAGCTCCCGTCTAAAGCATCCATGCAATTAGGAATTCCAACTTGAAACAGAGTGTCCAGTCCTGCCTGGCCAGTATCTGAACTCAGTTGTTGGCAGCTCATTGCTCAGCTTTGACTACAAGGGTAGCGCAGGTTTTGGGGACACTGATCCTTATATGTAATTGTGCTAGTAAGATATGTTTGCAGCTTTTTTTTTTTTTTTTTTTTTTTTTTTTTTTTTTTTTTTTTTTTTTTTTTTTTTTTTTTTTTTTTTTTTTTTTTTAGATTATTGGGGATTTTTTGAGATAGGGTCTTGCCATGTACTTCAGACTGTCTTTGAAATCACTATGTAGCCCAGGCTGATCTTGAACTCACAGCGATCCTACTGCCTCAGCCTCCCAAGCACTGGAATTACAGGCATGCACCATCACTCCTGGCTTGCAGCTATTGTAATTTTAACTCCAGGGTTGAGCATGAGCCCTGGGTCTCCATTTAGTTACTTGTTTGGTTCTTCATGAAAGCCCAGCACAGTCCCTTTCCTAGCAGTTCATTTTATTTCATTCTGGGTAACCCTTGGCTGTGTCACCTTGGGCTGGTGGAGAGGAGAAGTGTGCAGTCTTGGAAAAGAAGCTAACACACAACAGCACAACCAAAGGCACATGATGTATTTTAACACTTGTTATTTCTGTCTCATGTTTTTATGTTTCTCAGTCGAATGGCAACTTCTCATTATTTTAAAAGATTTTGCCAAACATTATGGTTTTGTGCTATATACTGTGATGTTTTGCTACTTTAGAATAGTTTTTTTAGGTAACAGTTTTCTATTCCAGATTTTTTTTTTTTTTTTTTTTTT
>PVJA010040278.1:0-18598 GCA_004027025.1 Myocastor coypus | reverse complement strand
GAAGAAGAAGAAGAAGAAGAAGAAGAAGAAGAAGAAGAAGAAGAAGAAGAAAGGAAGAGGGAGAAGAAGGAGAAAAAGAAAAAGAAAAAACAAAAACTAAGCTAAAATAAAAATAGCACTTAGAAATACATCTGACAAAAGACTTACAAGATCATTTTAAAAATCATGACATTTTATTGTAAATTATAAACATAAAAGACCTAAGTTGAGAGATACTATTTGTAGACCCAAAAACAATGTCATTAAGAAGTATTGATAGTTTAAAACTATTCTGGGTACAATTTAACAACTTGCAGTAAGTTGGAAGATATATATCTTAGGGTAATAGAAAACAGCGTCAGACCTACAAGAGACTCTCCCAGACTTCACTAGAAGACATACAAAAGTGCTCACTGAAGCCACTTACAGTGGCAAAACCTGGCTATCTAAGTAACAATGATAATAAAGTGTGGACATAGTAGTATCAGAATACAATGAGACACTATACAGCAGTCAAAAGGAATAAATGAGAGCCTCATTCATCAACATAACATTGTGAATAAAGGAAGCTACAGAGATTATGCACATCTCAATGGCTTTTTTTGTTGTTGTTGTTGTCTTTTTGAGACAGGGTCTCACTGTGCAGCTCAGGCTGGCTTTGAGCTCACTTTTGTAGCCCAGGCTGGTCTCGAACTCACAACGATCCTCCTGCCTCAGCCTCCCAAGTGCTGGGATTACAGGCGTGAGCCACCACGCCCGGCATCAATGGCTTTTAAGTAAAGTGTTTCGGTCCAGGAAACAACACATTCCTTATGGATGGGAATTATTAGTATGGAGTCATGAAAGAGAATGAAATATGCTAAAATGAGGGCAGCGGCAACAAGAACAATGAGCGGGGGCACTACTAAGGCTGCTAATTTTTTAGAAAAGACTTAAAACAAGCATGGCAAAATGTTAATATGAATAAAGCTAGGCAGCGGCTGTGTGGGTTTCATATCAGTCTGAACACTTTCCAATAAAACTTCCAAAAGGCCATCTTTGAGAAGAAGGGCACCACTGGCGGAAGAGTCCTTCCCTCCGCACACTCTTGTCTGTTGCAGAAGAGTCTGCGCCCGCCACCAGCCAGATTCTGTCCTGTTAAGGGGACTCGGCAGCCTCCTTTTCTAGGGCTGGACTCTAAAGCAGGAGGCAGCTCGCCATGCTGCCGTCCTGGCCACCTGCTCATCCCTAATCCTGCGGAGGCAGGTGGGGGACAGGAAGACATCCCTCTATCTCCCTTGCCGCGCTAGGTAGGATATGAGAGGCTCCTTCAGCTCTCTAAGTCTGCGCCCGCCACCAGCCAGATTCTGTCCTGTTAACGGGACTCGGCAGCCTCCTTTTCTAGGGCTGGACTCTAAAGCAGGAGGCAGCTCGCCATGCTGCCGTCCTGGCCACCTGCTCATCCCTAATCCTGCGGAGGCAGGTGGGGGACAGGAAGACATCCCTCTATCTCCCTTGCCGCGCTAGGATATGAGAGGCTCCTTCAGCTCTCTAAGGCAGGCAAGCATGGCTACCTATTAAGGAAGGTTTGGGGTTTGTGTCTAGAGGAACCCCAAAGCTTCATGCCACCGTGGGGCGGGGCTTCCAGAGTTACACCCACCCCGGGACGGGTAACCCGCCTACAGTGTAAGGGAGGGCAAGAGGCTTGCGCTTTCCGCTCCTCCTTTTTCTTTCTCGCTTTTGCTCTTCCGCCGCCATGAACTGCCGTCCTCTGCCATATGCCAGCCCGGCCTGGAGCCGGCCGAGAATTCACTGAAGCTCCACCACCTGTGAGCCAAGTAAACCTTTCCTTCCTTAATTTGGGGCATCAGGTATTTTGCTCCCACGAGAGAAAAGAAACCAAACAGATTCCTCCTACCTGGATCCCTGAATATGTCCTTTAAAAGGCACCAACGTCAACTGCATGGTATGGTGAGCAGGCCAGCTCCACTGCGACTGGAGGCTCTGGGACTCCTTTTGCTTCCTTTTGTTTTTTTGCCAAGCACAAAATGATCTCTGGTATTCAACCAGGCAGGCCAGTGATACCAGTTATTTGGTTTAGCTCAAACTTCTCAGAAAACCTGTTTTTGGCTAAAAGCTCTATGGACCTTAACCCAATTTTAATCTCCATTTATGAAAGGGCAGAAGCAGCTCAACTGTCTTCAACTGTGCAGCACTAATGAACCTGTTGTGACTAGAGCCTCAAGGCTCACAGGACTCTACAAGATTAGGCTTCTCAGGAAAACCCTGACCTGAGCTCTGTGGCTTCCAAGGGCCGGTCCCCCTAGCCCAGAGGCCGAGGGAGTCGAAGAGTGAAGTCAGTCGGTTTCTTCGCTCTACAACCACACAACATGCTCCCACCACCCCTAGGAGGAAGCCATACTCTGTAAGACTGAAGTGGACCGCTGGACACGGGCTTCCACCTGCACCATGGCCACCTCGCTCACCACTGTGTCACCAGAGCCCAGCAGTGTCGCGCACCTGATACTGCAGCCAGAGGACCTCTGTGCCTCCCCACCTCAGTTTCCTTCTTGCCTCTGGGGCTTCTACTGCAAGGAGACCTTTTACAGTGCTCAGAGATCCTCAGAGAGTGTGCTTGCTCCAGAGATGAGAAACAGAGGCTCTGCCTCATCTACAGCAAGCATAAAACAGCAGCTGTGTGGTGATGGAGACACAGGCAGCCACAGAAACAGCTTCCTTGCCGGGATGGGGTGTCAGGGAGAAGGGGCAGGGGCCACACTGGGATGAGTTCTAGGGCCCTGCAGAGCCTGGCCCTTCCTTCTGCGTCCTCCCAAAGCCTGTACCCCCACATCCCCACCTGTTCCCCACTTCCAAATAAGACCTCCCTATGATATCTGGTGCATTCTACTACAAGGCAGGGAACATGTTCGTAGTACAGCAATTTGCATGCACTTATAACACTCACATTGCGAAGGTCCTTACTTTGTGTCAAATAATTTGCTATACATACTTGTCAACGAACCTTCACTGCAACCCACCGTGACCCATACGGTCACTGGGCTAATATAATCGTAACTGTTCTTCACTCAGCAATCTAAAAGACTTTTATGAAATACAAATAAATGAAATCTCCCAGCACTTGGGAGGCTGAGGCAGGAGGATTGCTGAGAGTCTGAGGCAAGCCTGGGCTACCAAGTTAATTCAAGACAGACCTGAACTGTAGAGTGAAACTCTGTCTAAAAAAAGACCAATAAATATATAAATTGAATGAATAAATGAATGAATGAATGAAATCATAGCCAATCCCTACTTTAAACAACCTAATAATCTTCTATGTCCCTTCAGAGACCCATCCTCCTTGCTGTGGTTTTCAAAGGCTGCCCAACCTGGACTATCCACCTTTCACCCCTCTTCTTTCTTCCACCCTCTCCTGGTGCAGTTCCTGCCCTAGCATTTTCTCCTCCTTCCTCCAGGGAGCTGGAGGTAAACGGAGCTTCTACTGCCACTGCCTTGAGTGTGCACTTTTTCTGTAAGGAGCAGGGACAGCTGGAATGACGAGAGAGAAAACCTTAAGAGACGGGCTAGGCTGGGAGGAGGCTTCTCTGGAAGTGCTGAGGGAGACCCAGGGAGAAGACCAGACCTGAGCAGCAAGAGCAGGCAGGAGCAGAACACTGACTCCACTTCCCTGCACCACTTGTTATCCCTGCAGGATATGACATAGTTCTCTTAATGATCTTAGTTGCCAGGTTCAGCACAAGGGCTGGGGAACAACACAAAGCACAAAAACCCCAGGCCAAATTGTTCTCATGGTCAGAGAACTTTATGGCAAAGAAACGTTACCTTGGCTGGACTGTAGAGCTGTATGGTAGAGTACTTGCCTGGCTCATGGAAGACTCTAGCGAGGCCTGATATCAGCCCCTTCCCAGAGAAAACAGCATTATTTCCTACTAATTAGTCAGCACTTAGGCCGGGGGTCCTGTGAGCTCTAGGATAAACAAATAAACCAGCTCTTCTGCTTCATTCCACCATCGTGTGTGTGCTCAGCCTCCTACTCTACCCATGTCTTCTCATGAGACTTTCAGAATCAAATGATTCCTGGCCAAGAAGCAAAAGCAGAAATCACCCCATTCCTCCGTGGATTTGTATAAATAGGTAATAGAATCAGGCACAATTCCGGGAGGAGGCACTGGAGGAGGACCAGGCTAGGCCTGTAAGGAGCTGCAACACAATTATCCTCTGGGAAGTCACAAGGCGCTGTCCTCGTTTAATCATGGCTAAGACAATATTGAATCAAGTTTAAAAAGTAAACTAGTTCAACAATCGCACTGAGAACATTAGAGCTGAAATCCAAAGGATAAGCCCTCTGCATAAGGACCCATCGAGTCCAGAGCCACTTTTAAGGGTTCAAGAGCTCTAGAGATGACCATCCAGCTACTGCGATTATGCAGAGCGGGACTGAGAGCAAGAGGCACCTGCACTCCAGAACGCTGTGCCCCGGCCCACATCCAACCTGGATCCCGGGCTTCAGTGGAGGCTCCCAGGCTTCAGCTGCTTGGTCACGGACCCCAGGGTACAGATACTGTTCTACCACCGAAAGTGGCAAGCTAGGGAGTGTCTGGGACTGTGGTCCTCACAGAGCAGCAAAGGTTGGGCTCCTTCGCCCCTGGAAGAGGAAATGGTGTCACATTCTGCACAAATGTGCTTATGGCACTCCAAATGAGTATTTTAAGTGCTTTGAGCTTTTATTTTTTTTTTAGCTTTGAGCTTTTATTTTTGGTTTTTATTTATTTTTTAATGTTTTTAGGGGGCTGGCGAGATTGTTCAACGGTCTAAAGCACCTGCTTAGAAACGCTTAGGCGACTGCAGGGACTGCAGTTCCATCCCTGGCACCACATACTGCACCAGCCCCACCCCCAGGGAAGGCTGAGCTTGTCATTATATATGATTATAATCCTATTTTCAGCCTCCCAAGCACTGGGATTATAGGCTTGTGCCACCACGCCCAGTCTCAATCACTGTATCAGCATGCCCTGGGGGTGGAGCCAGCATGGCATGCCAGGGATCGAACCCCCACTGATGCACTCTGCCTAAGCAGGCACTTTAGTTCACTGAGCTATCTGGCTGGCCCTGCGCTTTGAACTTTTAGTTCTTGGTTTGTTTCCTACGTAAATCAACTTCTTCAGTCCGTATTTCCATGTCACTCCAAGGACACACTTGGAACGCCAGCACTTTGAGAAGTTGAGAGAAGAGGATCAGAATTTCAACCCAGTCTGGGAGACAGCAACTTAGCAAGAGCCTGTCTAAAACTGAAAATACAATGGGCTGGGGGCAGAGATCTGTGTAAAGTCCCGGGAAGGGTTATCACCTGTGAATTAAGTCACTGCTGCCTTGGTTGGCACTGTTAAGTGCCATTGTCCCCCCACCTATTATTTTACTTGTGACACCATAAGACCCTCCTGGTCTTACCCTGCCTTCCTTGCAGAGACAAGCTTAGCCCTTTCTTTAAGCCAGAGATACACCCTCCCCATGCATCAAGGAGATACCCCATTACTCCTTTTTTTTTTTTTCTTGTTTCAGAACTTTTGTTTGTTTGTTTATGGCCGGCTCAGCCTGCCCTCAGGGCAAGGCTGGCACAGCATGTAGTGCCATGGATCAAACTGCAGCCCCTGCAGCTGCCTGAAGGCACTTTAGACCACTGCGCCATCCTGCCACCCCCCCATTACTCCTTGAAGGGTAATTATGTACTTATATGCTACTTAAATCATTTTTTTAAATGAAGTGATTCCGAAAGTTCCCATCTGCTCTAGAAGATAACTGTTGCGATCAACACCAATTCTGGCCTACAGGGCTTTTGCTACCACAGGTATGCCACCATCCTGCTCTGCTCTACCAAGCTGCCTCTCCACCGGGCACACTTGTGCGTGCACACACACCAGTGTCTCACCACCTGGCATACATGCGCACCCAGACACACACACACATACCTCGCCAATGTCTCACCCCCCCACACACACACACACATGTCTCACCAGTGTTTTACCCTAAAGCAGAGCACCATTAGCTTTCAGGCATGAGGTAAATGTCTGAGATGTCCAGGGCTCTTCTGTAAACCCTCTGGTCAGCCCTGTTGACAAATGCTCAAAAATTTCCCTCAAGTCTATTCATGCCCCTTGTTCACCAAGGCCATTTCATTCAGGCCATTTCTTACATAAATCAGATCTAAAATCTAGTCTGTCTATCCAGGTATAATCTCTTTCCATATTATTCCCCAAACCATAACAATTTTTTTTTTTTTTTTTTTTTTTTTTGTACCAGGAATCAAACTCAGGACCTTGCATTTGCCAAGGGAGCGCTGTGCTGCTGAGCTATGTCCCCAGTCCCAACCAGAATAATCTTACTGAAATAAAGTTGAAACATATCCTTCTAACTCCTTTCCCCAAATACCTAACTACCATACTAAAATTTATGACTGGCCATCACTATATTTAAGCTAAAAAAATCTCAAAAGAGTTTAACATCCAGGCATGGCAGCACCTTTGTAATCCCAGCACTTGGAAGGCTGAGGCAGAAAGACTGCTGCAAGCTGGAGGCCACACTGGGGCTCACAGCAAGGCCATTTCAAAAAGCCAATTAAGAAAAACCTCTCAGAATTTAAATGTGTATGATCTTCTGCCACCACCAGTTCCCACATTCCAGTCACGCAGAATGACCCCGAGCTTCCCAGAAAGTGTCCTATTTTCTCTCACTTCTCAAAGACACCTTTGCCAAGCAGCTTCCTTGGCATGGCTCCCTCCTGAAGGCCGGGCCCAAGTGCCCCTTCTTGTTTTCTATGACACCTCCTTAATCATGGAACTTTTGCAATTACAGTTGACTACTGTAATATCAGCTTGTTGGTTTGCTACAGGATTCTACAGGCAAAATGTCTCACTTCTGCACTCAGTGCCTAACACTCAGGGAGAAAATGAATATTCATACACTCTTGGAAAGGACCAAAAGAATTCTGGATAGTAGCCTCTCCTTTCACTGAATGTTACCTCTACAATCACCTTGCTCAGTGGATGTTCAGCTTCTTGAATCCTTTCTGAGACAGGAAAATCCCTTATTAAACACCATTACCACAAGGCCTTCTGTGGACATTATACACGGAAATCACTGGAAGGCTCTAAAGGCCATCCATCCCTTGACACCTGAGAAAAGCAGAGCCCCTGTGGTGGTCACACTCAGAGTTGCTGGCTTCCAAATGACCAAAAGTCTAAGAAACAACTGGCAGAAGCAGTGATGAACCAGCACTGAGGAGAGCTGTACCCAGCAGGGAGGAAACGCACTGGTCTGAGGTCAGCACCAAGGAGATAGCGGGCACATTCACCCAAGTGAAACAAAGCTCCACGACTAAAAGGCCAGTTAGACGCAGCCTTATAGGCCTACCTTGGGTCCAGGCTTTCCTCGGATACCAACATGTAAGATGCCCACGCCTCTTCATGGTGTAGCATTTGCAGGTAACCTGTACACATCCTCCAGACTTTAAACGATCTCAGGATTATGGACAATACCTAATAAAACTTAATGCTATGAAGTTATTATACTGCACTGTTTAGACAACAAAGAAGGGTGTACATGTTGAGTACTGATGAACTGTCTTCATATTTTCAATCCTGGTCAGAGGATCAACTATAAGCATTTAATATATCAGAAAATGGCTCTCTAAAAAGAAAATGACTGGAACATTTTCATACAGTTAAAACACCTGGGACTTTCCAGGGTCATTCTTGCCCTATTCGGTGTTTAAAGCTCACAGTCATCACACTGTTGAAAATCAATGTTTAGCCTTTGTGATCATGTTCTCAAAACAGAAAGCCTATTAATGTGATTTTAATCTAATTCTACAGCAGTCTAAGAGACAGGAGGAAAAAATGACTGAAATGGTTTTATTGAAGGAGATACGTCACTCCAGTGGATGAGACAAAGGGAATAACCCAGGACATCAGGAGTGCTGCAGAACTGACAGCACCACAGTCCTGCTCAGCACAGTCGGAACCCAGGTCTTCGTACTTCTGTAGTTCAGGTCTGCAGGGGTTACTTTCCATTCAAAGGGTTCTGGAGACAAGTAAGAGAAGATCCTTTTAGCTGCCAAGCCACAGTCCTTAGGTCTTCTCTCAGGCATCATCCAGGGACAAAAATCTCTTATTTTTCAGATTCTTCTAAAGGACTGAAAAGTCTTTTTCGCATCTCATTTCCACGTTCTCTGCTTCTGGTTCTCTTTGCCACGTACTGGAATGAAAAAGGGACAGAACAGACAGTCGGTGTCATTTATATCAGTGATGCTAAGCAAATGTTCTGACAAAATTTTTGTCTTTACTCCACTGAATGTGAGACTTGACACAGGGACCTTAGGGGACATGACCTCATTCAATAAAGAACAACAACTATGTCCTAACAGGTGCATAAATAGCTATTGAATCTATTTCTCCCCAACACAAGCATCTGATACATGTTTCCAATGGATAAAGCCTGCGCTTGTGCTCCCTGAGCTCACAGTCCAGGAAAGGCCTCCAAGCTCTGCTGGGCAGTCTACCTAAGAGAGGCCACTTCCTTGTAAGGTGGCCTGTTTAACTGATGGCCAGGTCTGCTTGCTCCAAAGTTTTCACACTAAGCAAAAAAGTATTTCCTAGCCGGGCGTGGTGGCTCACGCCTGTAATCCCAGCACTTGGGAGGCTGAGGCAGGAGGATTGGTGCGAGTTCGAGACCAGCCTGGGCTACAAAAGTGAGCGCAGGACCAGCCTCAACTGCATAGCGAGACCCTGTCTCAAAAAGACAAAAAAAAAAAAAAAAAAAGTATTTCCTTATAGGGAATGGGGGAGAGAGTTAAGTAGAATAAGTGCTTGCCTGGCAAGCACAGGTTCTGAGTTCACTCCCTTGTACCACCAAAAAAAAAAAAAGTGTTTCTTTATAAACTTTACAAGGACTTATAGAACAAATTAAAGTAAATTAAGATACTTAAGACATCTTCATAGGAAATCAATATGGCCCCTGAAGAAAAGGTAAATCTATTCAAAAAAAGACTGCTAGCTATTCACAAAATGTCATTAAGTGATACAAATAGAATAAAAGGTCAACTAACCAGAAAGTCACATCAAAAGAGGGACAAAAGTAAAAGTAACTATAGAAATAACATTAGTAATTATTTCAGTAAGAACACAAGCAATGATAACATACAGAGAAAGGCTCAGGAAAAAAATGGGCAGACCCTTTTTCTGCTTAAAAGCTTCAGGGAATGAAGCACTCAGAGGACACATGGAGGAGAAGCAGAAGAACATCTGAAGCCTTCAGGGCAGGGAGAAAGCAAAGGAGAAAGGATCTGAGGATTAGAGGACAAAGGGCCAAACAGAGGAACACCAAGAAGCTAGGTAATGAGCCAATATAAAACTACCTATAGGGCTTAGAAATTAAGAAAATAAGGAGAAAATGTAAAGTCTGTAACGAAAACAAGCACAAAAGTAAAATATCTACAACATCCTACCACTAATAGAGCTCAGGATTAGATGGAGAAAAAATTTCTCATGAAGCTCTAATCAATAAAGCAATGGCAAAAATTATTGAACTACATGAAAAAATCTAATAGAGGTAAAACTACAAGCATATGCAAAAGAAGAAAAATAAAACAGCTTATTTTTCCATGAGCTAGTTTCTAAACAAGCCAGTCTTTATACATGAAGGAAAAATAATTTTCAAAAATCATTTTAGCAGTCTTCCTCTTGAGGGGCAGAGCACATGGAGGCTCAGAACCTAAAACAAGTGGCGGGTGCTGGCTACAATGACCTTGTGCTTTGGATCTGGTTTCATAGTACTTTTCTTTATGGTGAGACACCAAATGCTTAACAAATAAGGATGTCTTAATTCATCTCTTTCACAGATGGTCACATGGAAACAAATTCTAGTAAGAAAAAAAAATCCCCAAAGTAGAAAATATATAAAATGAAGAAATACAGATGCTAAACAACTTCAAATATTTAAATATTTCGATCTGAGACTTAATTGAAGTTAAAAAAAGTAAAAAGGCAAAATTGGAACAGATTCTTAGTCATTATATATAGTGTATTTTGTCTTTTTAGTTATTAGATATTTTTAAAAATCCTGGTCATCTGATGTACAGAATGCAAATGAGATTTCTTTCAAAGATGCTCTCTGCTTGGTTGAGGGTACCTGGAAAAGTGACAATGTGTGTGGTCTCCTGGCTATTTGCTTGAGTCCAAGTCATAGCTGAAAGCCACAGCCAGCTGACTACTATCCCAGACAAGTCAGTCTAGGTCCCTGTGGCTGGCACACAGGATAGGGACAAAAACATTCAAGCCATGTAAGCTAAAAGCTCTCACCTGCCTTCCTCGTGTTATAGAAGGAAACTGAGGCCCTGTTTTAGTCACACGCTCATCAGTTATTACCAAGTGGCTAAGTCTATCTGCTAATGAAAGATGCAGTTTATTTATTTATTTATTTATTTTTTTCTTGTGGAACTGGGGATTGAACTCAGGCCCTTGCATTTTCCAGGCAAGCACTTATTCTACTGAGCTATCTCCCCAGCCTCAAAGATACAGTTTCTAAAATCCAAAAATCCACCCAACTTGCATTTTACATCAAATGAATTCTCATCATTTGGGCAATGCAAATATACAGCAAAAGGATAGCAATATTCTAGAACCCTCCTTGGGGAAACCTTTCATGTCTGTTTTATATGGGTGGCCACACATACTAAGCTTTTTTTTTTTTTTTTTGCCATTACACATTGGTTATCTTTAATAATGACAATATAATATTCAAAAATGTTATGTTCTACAGTTCAACTACTGCTAGCCTTTGACACTTTTCTTACCTCATTCTTCAAGCATTTTCTCATCTTGTGGTCAAGATCGTTACAATAACCAAAAAACTTTCGAATGCTGTGCTAAAAGGAAGAAATGGCGTTAAAATATTTCATGCACAATACACAACATGCCACTGTCCCTAACAAGAGTTTAAATAGTTATTACTGTAGAAATGAATCTACTATGTCACTCTGTTTAGAAGCAAATTAATGACTGTGTAAATATATAAGTAAGCTGATTCTGGACTTTCCTGAAGGAGGAATGAATGCTTACAAGTAGAAACTAAAATTGGAAAAGGAAACAACAGCAAAAGATCTCTTTGGTAAGGTTTCCAGAATGCGTCTCGGGGAGTATAAAAAAGTCACATCACAGCTGTTTCTTTGAGGACACCTCAAAGCCAGCACATAACATATTTTGCATGGAAGAGACAGGGTCAAGCCACTGTGTGGCCATGGGGACAGAAACAAGGGTTTACTGCTCTAGCAAACATACCATGCCATGAAGCTACTTTCAAATGCTCACAGCCTCAGCTGTTTTCATTTGCATCCACCCAAAATGTCACCAAAGTACATCAGATACTAGGTGGGCAGGATGGGACATTTCTAGAGCCCCAGCACTCTGGGAAGCTGAGCTTGATCTCAGCCTACACAATTTAGTGAGATCCCGTCTCAAAAAACTAAAATATAAAAAGGGCCGAGGACAGACAGAGCTCAGTGTGACTGTCCTGGGTATAATACCCAGTACACAATGGGAGAAAACACACACACATACACACGCACGTGCGCGCACTTCAGTGACTTGTATAGGCCATATAAATAAGCCAGTTTTGCAATATAAAAAAACCTATATCCCAAGAACAAAGTCTTCTGTTCAAAAAATTTAAAAAAAATAATTCCTAGTGGCTTAAATTCTATGAATATCATGGCAAAAAAAAAAAAAAAAAAATACTCTAAAGCAGGTTATGATGAAGGCTGAAGTTAAGGCCCTGAATTTCAGTGGGGCCATAATTAGGGTTGGCACATCACAGTGTTTAAGGGTGGGTCAGAGATCACAGTGATCTGCTATAATGACATGTCTCGAACGCTTGTAGTCGAACGCTTGTAGTCGTAATAAGCACATTTCTGCCTTCTTTCTAATCATGGCTTTCATGGAAACCAGACAACACATAATTAGTAAGCTACGCCTCGGGCTATCTTTTCCTTTCCTGCTTTGCTGCGACTCTAAAAACACTTTTCAGGACTACACTGAGTAAAAGCTGTTTTTCTGGCAAGTTTTTAAGAGTCTAAGATCTCCTATGTGTTATTTACTAGGCTTTTCAGAATAAATATTTGTGTCTTTCTCCTAAACTACTTCCTTGGCAACAAACTGGGATATTTCTTTCCCAATCAAATAGAAATAAAAGATTAGACTTTCAAAATGTAAAACAGTATATCAGTGTATTTATTCAGATTACATCATGTACAGACAATTAATTTATTTTATTTGTTTATTTATTTTGTACTGGGGACTGAACTTAGGAGTTTTTGCTTGCCAGGCAGGCACTTAGGCCACTGAGATATCCCCCCACAAACATCTTATTTTTAAACCCAAGACACTCATCTCCTCTCACCTCACCATTACTGAGTGCAAGTGAGAATTATACTTGCAACATTATATAAAAACTATCAAGTGCAAATGCTCCTGTGCACTGGCACAAAATGCCTGTGCTCTGCAATTCCCTTGTGCACAAGGCAGATCCCGACAGTCTACGTAGCCCCAATGTCTGTTTCTAGAGAACCAAAGCAACCACACAATTGATTGAACAAGTGAATCAACCACTGGACATCTGAGTACTTGTTACATGGAGAATGACATCCCAGGCTCCACGGACATAGCAGGGCAGGTGGGTCTGGCCCCTACTTCACTGCACATGGTGAACAGGGAGACAAAAATGAACCAAGAGCCATAAAGTAGAGTGCAGTCTAGGGCCACCCAGTAGTTCTCAGGACCTTTGCAAGAGACACAAAAGGTCAAAGGTATTTTCCTACTAATCCAAAGGCCTAGTTGTTGCTCACCCTCTTCTCAGAAGGGTAGTGCACAGATTTCCAGAGGCTACATGAAATGTATCACAACTGAAAACAAAAGCTGACAGGCCCATTCAGCTGAATTTTATTCACTCAGACATAAAAAGCAATTGCAAAAATGCAAACAGTGCTACTTTTTCACAATTTGAGTAAGATCTGTATGAAAATTAACAGGTAATAGGTTTAGCTGTAAAATAAATTAATCTTGCCAGAGATATAGCTCAGCAGTATAAGCACCTGCCTGGAAAGCACAAGATCCTAAGTTCAGTTTCTGATGGGAAAGAAAGAAAGAGAGAGGGGGAAGGAGGGAGGGAGGGAGGGAGGGAGGGAGGGAGGGAAAGAAGGAAGGAAGGAAGGAAGGAAGGAAGGAAGAAAGAAAGAAAGAAAGAAAGAAAGAAAGAAAGGAAGGAAGAAGAGACACGCAGAAAGAGAGAGGGAGAGGGAAGGAAGGAAGGAAGGAAGGAGGAAGGAAGGAACTCTAAGTTCTAACTCTTATTTATAATTCAGTAACTATTAGCAGATAAGCAAAAGCTCTTTGGTGTCATCCGTGACACTTAAAGACGTAAGGCAACTCTGAGAAGATGTGCCAGGAAGCACCGACAGAGCCCAGGCTAGGCAAGGAGACAAGGAGAAACAACCAGTGTGAGCATTATGCCTCCATCCTCCTCAGTCTGCTCCCAACTATGGTTCAAAAGGTAATGAAACCCTTCAGCTTCAGATGTCTTCGAGCCGGGCGTGGTGGCACACGCCTGTAATCCCAGCACTTGGGAAGCTGAGGCAGGAAGATCAATGTGAGTTTGAGACCAGCCTGGGCTACAAAAGTGAGTTCAAAGCCAGCCTGAACTGCATAGTGAGACCCTGTCTCAAAAAGAAAAAAAAAGATGTCTTCTTTTTCCACAGCTGAGGTCTAAGTGTGTTTTATCTCTTCTTTGCTTATATCCTTTACTTATACACATGCTAGAATACTATTCTTTTTTTAACTTCCACTTTTCTGCTAAATACATTCTAAAATTCACTCATGTCTGCCCAGAGAAGTTTTTGTTATAAATAGCTACACAGAGGAACCAAAAGAAGGCTGTAATGGAACAAACCTAGAACAATGTGAGCAAGATGCTAAAGAAGTACAGACTTGTACCACAAAATATAAAACAAATATCAGAACCCACACTGATGTGAGTAAATACATGAAACAGCAGAGAAAAGTCTTCAAAGAACTCCCAAAGCACTAATTAGACTCCACCTTCAAGGAAAAAGAGAGCAACTCCCTGGTCTTTCCCTGTGGGCTGTGCAGAGTGCCTTTCTTTCAGAGAGCTAGGAAACAGAGGACACGAGTGACTTGTAGTCAGAGAACCTGGCAGATACCACCTCAGTCGAGTAGTCAAGATCAACATCAAGTGATGAACTGAGACTGGGCGTGGTGGCGTGCACCTGTAATCCCAGCTCTTGAGAGACTGTAAACAGGAAAATCACCATGAGTCTAATCTATTAGTGAGACCCTGAACACCCTATAGACTCTTCCCTAAAACATAAAACAAAACAAAAACAATGATGAATTATGTGGACAGCATTAACCTCAATAGAGCATGTGATGAAAATGGGTCTCTCCCTTTATGATCTTCCTCCCAAACGACACTACAATAAGAAAAACCCAAGACAAGTTCAAATAGAAGCACATACAATAAAACACCTGAACATTAAGCCTCAATATAATCAAGGTCATCAGACCCAAAGAAACTCATAGCCAGGAAGGGCCTTGAACAGTAATAACTACTATTTTACTAGAATCCTGTAATAAAGAACACAAAGCAAACACCTAACTAAATAAAGTGTGTGTGTGTATGTATGTATGTATATATATATATATATATATATATATATATATATATATATATATATTTTTTTTTTTTTTTTTTTTTTTTTTTTTTTTTTTTTGTGGGACCAGGGTTCAAACTCACGACCTTGCACTTGCCCAGCAGGCACTTCTGCCTCGGAGCTATCTCCCCAGCCCCTAAAGTATATATTTTAATTAACATAAACATATTGATATTGGTTCATTAATTGGGAGAAATGTCTAATATATTGATAGGGGTTACTGGACACAGGCTATAATGAGAACTGTGCACTATATTCACAACTATGAATTTGAAATTGTAATCCCAGAACTTTGGGAGGCTGAGACAGGAGGATCACTGTGAGCTTGAGTTCAACCTGGACTACACAGTGAATTTAAGTCCACCCTGAACTGCAACAGGAAAATGCTAACTGAAATAAATAAATAAATAAACTAATCTATTCTTAAAAGCTATTCTAAAATCTGCTGTACAGCAAGCATTCTACCATATAGATGCATCCAAGATTATTCAACTATTCTAAGGCTGTTACTAATACCTGCATTTATGTGTTTTCATAGTGTTGGAGTTATGCTCAACTCCTAGAGGTGGAATGATTTATCAAAAAGCAAGTATACTGAAGTTTAGCTGGCCACAGCCAAACTTCCCTTTGTAAAAATACACGAATGTCTGTCTCATAATCTCACCAACAAGATGCACTGCCACCCTGAGGATAAGGAATGCCAAGTCAATGTATTCTACTGCTGTGTCTCTAAGGATCAAATGAGGTTGCACCTTTTCTTTCTTTTTTTTTTTTTTTTTTTTTTTTTTTTTTTTTTTTTTTTTTTTTTTTTTTTTTTTTTTTTTTTTTTTTTTTTTTTTTTTTTTTTTTTTTTTTTTTTTTTTTTTTTTTTTTTTTTTTTTTTTTTCCATTTATGTATTTGGTACAGGGTCTCACTATGCAGCGTGGACTCACAGTGATCCTGTTTTTAGCCTCCCCAGACCTGGAATTACAGGCATGTGCCACCACTCCCAGACTCATTTGCAGGCTCAGAGTGCCCCAGGGACAGGGCCAGCATAGCATGCAGGACCAGGGATCAAACCCTGGTCCCTACACTTGCCAAAGCAGGTGCTTAGTCCCCTGAGCTATCTTATCGGCCTGCACCTTTTCTTCTCAATACATACTAGCATTGAACACCAGGCTTGACTTGCTGGGTCTTAATTTATCAGGGCTAATACACACTACCTGAGTCATATGTTAGCAATGCTATCTCTCAGTTTAAAACATTAGCCCTTTCAGGGCCAGCAAGATAGCTCTGCACACTAAGCATGTGCCTAGGCTAGCCCAGGGACTGGGGTTTCATGTCTGGCACCACATGCCATACTGGCCCTGTGCCTAGGCATGCTGACATCTGTAATCCCAGTGCTGCGGGGCTGAAAACACGAGGATCACTATGAATCTGACCTGTGTAGTGAGAGACCCTGTACCAAAAAACATTTTTTAAAAATTACCTTTTTAACCATACATGTTTGTTTTTGTTTCTGCTTTTTTAAAAAAGGTGGTCAAAATTAAGTTTTTATTTTATTGCCTCTGGAATTTTGAATTGTACTCAGGTAGCCTTTCCGTACACAGAAGTTATACAGGAATTTACCTATGCTCTCTTAATGTGTATGGTTTCATTTTTGACATTCAAATGTCTGATGCACTGAAAGTTAAACTGGTTCAGATGTACAACATAAAGCATGACCAGTTTAACTTTCCCCAAATGACTAATTGTTCCAGTGCCAATTATTTAAAAACTCATCTTCAAAATCTCTGATTCTGCTTGCATTTTCTGCATCCTCAAGCCCTATAATTTTTTTTTTAGAAGAATGGCTTAAGGGGCTAGGGAGATAGCTCCGTAGCACAAATGCCAGCCTGGCAAGTACAAGGTCATGAGTTTGAACCCCGGTGCCGCAAATAAAAAAAAAAAAAAAGAATGGCTTAAATACAAAATGCATTTCTTTTTTTTGGGGGGGGGGGTTCAAACTCACAACCTTGCACTTGCCAGGCAGGCACTTGTGCCTCGGAGCTATCTCCCCAGCCCCAAAATGCATTTCAAAGAGTTAAAAAAAAAAAACAACATTAAGGTTTATTGAAAGTGTTAATGTTTAATTATCTGACCAATCTTACATACCTATATCTATTAATCTAAAGATTTGATGATGAAAATATGTAATACATTGTTAAATTTTTGTTCTTGTTTTGAAATTCTGTACTATATGTATTCTTGCTTGTTACTGTTTTTCTGTCTTTGTTTCTGCTATTTTTACTCTTTAAAATAAAATTTTAAATTAAAAAAAAAATTCTAATTCTGGCCATGAAGCAGTAACTGCCAGAGACCTAGGCCTCCCATTAGCTATACCAGGACAATGGGCTTGCAGAGCTGTGCTACTCCTGAGAGGAAACCAAACAAGGTGAAGGTTGTGCTCACCCAGCTTTCAACTAGGAAGCAATTCCCAAATCACATAACAGGAAAAGAAACCTGACAGTGACCTCACTGAGTTGAAGAGGCAGACATCAACATTCACTGAATACACAGCAAAACAAGCCCAGAACTCTGCTTCAGGTGTTCATCTGCAACCCATGCAAGATGAAACTTCACAAGGCCACAGTAATTTCTATGGAAGTTATAAGCAGAAAATGCAAAGAGCTCACACAGGGAAAGAAGTCAATGGAGTTCTTGCAAGCCAAGAACAGATCTCACTGAACACTCAGGTTGCCCAGAGACTCCAGAAGAATTATGCTTTAGT
The DNA here is from genome assembly GCA_004027025.1 of Myocastor coypus. NCBI lineage: Eukaryota > Metazoa > Chordata > Mammalia > Rodentia > Myocastoridae > Myocastor > Myocastor coypus. Next base: position 1,099 of record PVJA010040278.1, on the reverse strand, counting down.
AGTAACTCAGGGAAAAGGCTGCTCTAGACATGCTCTAAAAATGTTTCACAACATGCCTAACAAAAGGCCCAGCCATTCCATAAGTAAATGAACTGTCTACCAATACAAGAGATAAAACCCAAGTGGTCAACAACATTCAACAAACAAAAAAAGCCAGTAAACATGCTTTCTTCATAGAAACTGATAAGGTTCCAAATTTTTTTTTTTTTTTTGGGGGGGGGGCTTATTGAGACAGGGTCTTGCTATGCATTTCAGGCTGGCCTTGAGCTCACTTTTGTAGCCCAGGCTAGTCTGGAACTCACACCAATCCTCCTGCCTCAGCCTCCCCAGTGCTGGGATTACAAGCGTGCGCCACCACGCCCGGCTCAAAATCAAATTTTAAAGAGGACAAATTTTAAAATGTCCACAGGATTATTCTGTCTTAAAACAAGCAAACAGTAATCCAAACAGTGTTAAAAATACAAAGGGCCTAGGGAAGCAGCGGTTGAATCCCCAGCACTGGAGGGAAAAAAAAAAGAGAGAGATACAAATCAATGGAAAAAAACTAGAGATCTCAGAAGCAGATGCACTCATCTATGGGTCAAATGACTTTTTTACACAATAATCAAGGTTAATCAATAGAGAAAGGATAATCTTGTCAACAGTGCTGAAACGACTAGCCATCCACAGGCAAAGAAATGAACCTCAACTCATACTTTATACCACACATAAAAATTAACTTGAAGCCGGGCGTGGTGGCTCACGCCTGTAATCCCAGCACTCGGGAGGCTGAGGCAGGAGGATTGGTGCGAGTTCGAGACCAGCCTGGGCTACAAAAGTGAGCTCAAGGCCAGCCTCAACTGCATGGCGAGACCCTGTCTCAAAAAAAAAAAAAAATTAACTTGAAAAGATTTAAAACTCTAAATGTAAAAGAGAGCTGGGACTGGGGCCAACAAGAGAGAGGTGGACTAAAGCCTGCTTAGGCAAGCTTTCAGCTTAGGAAAGTGCAGAACTACAGTTCAATGCCCCACATCATATGCTGTGCTAACTCCACTCCCAGGGCAGGCTGAGTGGGCCAGTCCAGGTGTAGTGGTACAGGCCTGTAATCCTAGTGCTGGGG
>PVJA010040277.1:0-18600 GCA_004027025.1 Myocastor coypus | reverse complement strand
GCAATCTCAGGACCCTTGCCCAACCAAACCAAATACAGAAGACACTATCATGGAAGAAAACGAGAATTATACAGATGAAACTTCTGAATTGGTAGCATGTGAGGCAGACACACAAGTGCAGAAACTTATAGAGCAACTGAGATCAGAGATAACATCTGAAGTAAAAAAAGAAATACATGAAGTGGAAAAATGGCAGGAGAGACGTATAGAGGACATCAGAAAAGAAATAATATCTAAAGTTGGCAAAGGCATGCCTAAATCAATAGCATCCCAAGTAGGGGAACAACTACACAAAAGTAGAAAGGAGAACAGAACAGAAAAAATCTCTGTATTAGAGAGAGAAAGGACAACCATAATGACAGACTTCAATACTATTAAAGAAGACATTGATAAAAAATTAGAGGAGAATAGAAAAATGATGGACTCCCTGATGGAGCAATATAGGAAAGACATAGATCGCATGAAACAGTTTCAAAGAGATATACAAGAAAATAAAACCTTGATCACAAGATGGCAGAGCTGAATGAATGAAAATGAAGATAGAGTTTTGGATCTTGAAGACACAGTTGCAGCCAGTGAAAGAGTGAGAAAGGATCTTTTAAAAACAACCAGAATGCAGGAAAAAATAATTCATCATCTGAAGGACGATGCAAAAATGTACAGCGTGAGATTAATGGAAATCAATGAGAAAGAAGGAGTCAATACAAATGATATCAAAAGAATATGGGCAGAAGTAATAGCAGAAAATTTCCCAAATTTGAGAAAACAATGAGACATTCAGGTAACTGAAGCCTACAGAACCCCAAATAACATCAACCCAACTAAAAACATGCCAAGACATATAATAGTCAAGATACCAGAAATCCAGCTGAAGAATAACATACTAAAACCTGCTAGAGAAAAGAAACATCACATTTATAGGAAAACCCATCAGAATAACATCGGATTTCTCTTCACAAACCATGAAGTCAAGAAGAGCACAGAGCAGAGTGCTTCAAGTCCTCCATGAAAACAAATTTCAACGCAGATTATTGTACCCAGAAAAACTCTCCTTCAAGTATGAGGGAGAAGTGAAATATTTCCATGACAAAGAACAACTAAAGAACTTCATGACATCAAAGCCAGTGCTACATAATATTCTGACAAATATTTTAGAAAGGGACCAAAATGACCCGAATCTAACAAATGAGAACAGAAAGATCCCACCAAATAGAGTAACCAACTAAAAATAGGAGGAAAAATTGGTAAACACTAGCGCGTAAGAGTCATGTCAGCCATAAGTCAATACATTTCAATTATAACCATCAATGTAAATGGACTCAATTTTGCAATTAAAAGAAGTATACTTGCAGAGTCGATAAGGAAACAGAGCTCACCAATATTCTGTAAACAAGAAACATATTTAACCCATAAAGAAACTCATAGGCTTAAAGTTAAATGTTGGGAAATAATACTACATGCTCCAGCACCTCAAAAAAAAAAAAAAAAAGCAGGGGTAGCAATCCTGTTTGCAGACACTCTAAACTTCAAACCAAGACTGTGCAAACGAAACAGAGAAGGCCACTACATACTGTTTAGGGGAAAAATTCATGATGTAGAGGTAACACTCATAAATATGTATGCACCCAACATGGGAGCAGCAAGCTATACAAAACAAACCTTAATGGACCTGAAAAATCTCATATCCCATATGACAATCTTAACAAGAGACCTCAAAACTCCCTTATCCGAAAAAGATAGGAGAAGCAAACAAAAAATCAGCAAAGAAGTAGCAGAACTGAATCAGAACTTGAAACAATGGGACTTAGTGGGCATATACAGAGTGTTCCATCCAACCACCTCAAAATACACATTCTTCTCAGCTGCACATGGGACATTTTATAAAATAGATCATATATTAGTCCATAGATCATGCTTAAGTAGATGCAAGAAAACAGAAATTATCCCATGCATATTATCTGACCACAGTGCAATCAAATTGGAAATAAATGACAAAAGAAACAATAGGAATTCCAGGACTACAAGGAAACTAAAAAGCACTCTTCTCAACAACCAAGGGGTCACAGATGAAACTAAACAAGAAATAAAACAATATGTCCAATTTAATGAAAATTCAAACACAACATACCGGAATTTTGGGATGCAATGAAAGCAGTTCTCAGAGGGAAATTCATAGCTCTGAACTCATATATTAAGAAAATAGAATGGGAACAAATAAACAATCTTACACAACACTTAAACCGACTAGAAGCGGAAGAACAAACGAAATACAAAGCCTGAAGATGGGAGGAAATTATAAAGATTAGAGCAGAAATCAATTCCATTGAGAAAAAGAAAACAATACAAAGAATTAATGAATCCAAATGCTGGTTCTTTGAAAGATTAAATAAGATTGACAAGCCCCTAGCTAACCTCATCAAAAAGAGGAAAGAAAAGACTCAAATTCAAGCAATAAGGAATGAAAAGAGTGAAATTACTACAGACCAAGCAGAGATACAGATAATCATAAATAGTTACTTTGACAATCTCTACTCTCACAGAATTGAAGCCACAGATGAAACGGACAGATTCCTAGAAAGGTACAAATTACCAAAACTGAATCAAGAAGATATTAAAATTCTCAACAACCCAATAACAGCCAATCAAATAAAAAATGGAATAAAAAGACTACGGACAAAGAAAAGTCTGGGACCCGATGGATTCACCTCTGAATTCTACAAGAAATTTAGAGAAGACATAACACCAAAACTCCTCAAACTCTTCAAAGAGGTTGAAAAAGAGGCAGTCCTTCCAAAATCATTCCTAGAGGCAAGTATCACACTGATACCAAAACCAGAAAGAGATGTAACTAAAAAAGAAAACTACAGGCCAAACTCTCTCATGAACATTGACACAAAAATTCTCAATAAAATCCTAGCCATTAGAATATAATAAATCATCAAGAAGATCAGACATCACAACCAGGTAGGATTCATCCCAGGGATGCAAGGATGGTTCACTATACGCAAATCTATAAATGCAATTCTCTATATCAACAGAACCAAGACCAAAATTCACATGATCGTCTCAATTGATGCCAAAAAGGCCTTTGACAAAGTGCAAGACTCATTCATGTTCCAAGTACTACAGAAAATTGGAATAGAGGGCCTCTTCCTCAACCTGCTAAAAGCCATCTGCAACAATCCAATAGCTAGCATAATTCTAAATGGGAAAAAACTGAAGTCTTTTACTCTCAAATCTGGTACAAGACAAGGATGCCCCCTATCGCCACTGCTATTCAATATAGTTCTGGAGTCACTAGCTACAGACATTAGACAAGAAAAAGAAATAAAAGGAATAAGAATAGGTAAAGAAGAAGTAAAACTTTCATTATTTGCAGATGACATGATAATCTACTTAGAGGACCCAAAGAACTCCTCCAAAAATCTACTGCAATTAATACACAAAGTCAGTAACATAGCAGGTTAAAAGTCAACACACCAACGTCAATGGCATTCCTCTACATAGACAACAAACACACTGAGAGACAAATTAGAGAAACAGTACCTTTTATGACAGCACCGAAGAAAATGAAATACTTAGGAATCAACTTAAGGAAGTAAAAGAACTTCTCAATGAAAACTATAATACTCTGAAGAAAGAGATCTTAGAAGATCTCAGGAAATGGAAAGATATTCCCTGCTCCTGGATAGGAAGAACCAACATTGTGAAGATGGCCATACTCCCTAAATTGTACAGATTTAATGCAATTCCTACACAAATACCATCGACATACCTCACACAGCAGGAAAAGTCATTCCAAAAGTTTATTTGGAACGAAAAAAGACCCAGAATTGCAAAGACAATTCTCAGCAATAAAGGTACGGCAGGAGGCATCAAAATTCCTGACCTAAAGTTATACTGCAAAGCTATAGTAATAAAATCAGCATGGCATTGGCAAAAGAATAGACCTGAAGATCAATGGAATAGACTAGACGACGCAGAAGCAAATACAAACACACTCAGCCTCCTTATTTATGACAAAGGGGCCAAACATGTGTACTGGAAGAAAGACAGCCTCTATAACAAATGGTGGTGGAAAAAGTGGCTCTCTATATGCCGAAAACTAAAACTTGACCCTAGTCTATCACCATGCATAAAAATAAAGTTGAAATGGATTAAAGATCTATATATTAAAAGTGAAACATTAAATCTCCTGGAAGAGAAAGTGGGAGGAAATCGTGAAGACATCGGAGTAGGCAAAGAGTTCAGGGACGGAAATCAAATTGCACGTTTCACACTTTAAAGCATCAATAATTGAGACCTCCTCTGGCTAAGAAGTTTCTGCATGTCAAAGGAAATCACTAACAAAGTGAAAAGACAACCGAAAAATTTCTAAAAGATTTTAAGTAACATGTACTCAGACAGATGTCTTCTATCTAGAATCTACAAAGAACTAAAAACCATTAGGGTCCCAAAATTCAAACACCCAATCCAGAAATGGGTATCTTAGATGAACACTCACTTCTCAGAGAAAGAAATATAGCAAGCCATCAAATACATAAAGAAATGTTCCACATCGCTAGCTCTTCATGAAATGCAAATCAAAACAATACTTAGATACCACCTCACCCAAGTAACAATGGCTATCATAAAGAAATCAACTAGCAACAAATGCTGGAGAGGCTGTGGGGAAAAAGGAACCATTCTGCACTGCTGGTGGGAATGCAGATTGGTGCAACCATTATGGAAAGCAGTGTGGAGCATCCTTACAAACTAGAATTGGAAGTTCCGTTCAATCCAGCTATCCCTCTACTGGGAATTTTCCCAGAAGAACTAAAAACTTCATACCATAGCGATATCTGTGCACCTATGTTTATAGCAGCCCAAGTTGTAATAGCCAAATCTTGGAAACAAACAAAATGTCCATCATTTGATGAATGGTTAAAAAATGTAGTATTTTTATACAATGAAATACTACTCATCCATAAAGAATGATAAGTTTGAAAAATTCATATATAAATGGATGTATATTGAACATATACTCATTAGTGAAATAAACCAGACCTATATGTGTAAATATCGTATAGTCTCCCTAATTCAAGAACTTTAAAAGCCGGGCGTGGTGGCTTACTCTTGCAATCCCAGCACTCGGGAGTCAGAGGCAGGAGGATTGGTGCGAGTTCGAGACCAGCCTGGGCTACAAGAGTGAGCTCAAGGTCAGCCTCAACTGCACAGTGAGACTCTGTCTGAAAAGGAAAAAAAAAAGAACTTTAAAGAAGAAAACAAGAACTTAAGGGCATAGCACAGCTGAATGTGTTATAGATTAAACAACGAAGTGACTGGAAGCAGATAACGCAGAAAACATATCAATAGCAAAACCATACGCTGATGTACACAGGATGAATAGATATTGGTCTTAACAACCTTCAAAAGGTACACCATATGGATTATAGCACAATGTAACGCTAAAACTATGTTTGGAATACATGTCACTCTTGTCTTTTTGATATGTACTGCTCCTTGTGTAAACTCAGTTACTGTCATTCTCTCAAGAGTAGTACTTGAAAATAAGAGACTGGGCCAAAAACCATATTCTTGACAGGCTACAATTTTGTATTTCCTTGAATTTTCAAATATCTGTGTTAAAATTGTGTAACTGCTTATATCATACTGTATGGAAAGTTATTAGAATATCAATGATGGTCAGAAAATACCATTTCCAAGCTAAGATATTTGATACTCAGAAAGCCAGTGATGATAAGCCCAGTACCTATGTTATAGAGTAATAGTATCACAAAGTTTTTCTGTCGGAGGGCTAAGAATGTAAGTTAACAGATCAAAAATTGGAGAAAAAGAAGGGCTATAAGGATAGCCAATGTTTTGGCCCTAGTCCTTCAAGGTCAATAAAGACCCAGGATATAAGAGAACCTGTGCTGTAATATCCTATAACTCAGGTGTGTCCCAAATTTCCTGGTCAAGGAGATTATGGGACCTCAGAGGAAAGGGATGAATGAACTGCAGGGCGTCTACGGAGAGTCACCCAGATAAAAACATTCTCTCAGGCATTCACAGAAAGCAAAATGGCCAAGCAATGGCCATGACTCGTCCTGAAGGCTGACACTAACAACAGTTCTACAAAGTGCTGCCTATGGTCCCAAACTTAATCCTGAGGGGATTTGACCCTGGAAGATACAAAAAAAAATTGAATATTTTGTTTTACAGGTCTTACTTCAATTTGCCCTTGACCCCCCAGCAGGAAAAAAATGCTTAATTACAATGCATGAAAGTCAGAGCTAGATTGGAGAGATGAGCTTTAGGAGGCTCAGATCCAATAGCCTTCAAGATCTCAAGGTTCTCTGGTGTCCCAGTGCAATTGTAGAACTTTTGACTGTATATGTATTTGCTTCCTCTTAGTCCAAAGAGAAGTATATTATTTTCCTTGTTTTTTTTCTAAGCAACATCAATAGGGAGGTGGGGCATGCCCACACACTGTACTCTGTAGAAAGATTTTGAGGACAATATGCAATATGTCAACTTTCAAAGAAAAGAACGGGGAGAAGAAAAATAAAATAATGTTGATTTAGAAGGGTTAATGTTTAATTGTTTGATCAATCTTATATACCTATATGTATTAATCTAAACTGATCTGATGATGAAAATATGTAATATATCCCATGTTCAATTTATACTATATATATATATATATATATATATATATATATATATATATATATATATAAAGAAAAAAGGCTAAGACAATACCGTAAATCAGAAATAATGTTTTCATAGGAAAGAACAAGTTCCTGAGTTTGAGCCCTGATATTGAAGAAAGAAAGAAAGAAAGAAAAAAGCAAAGAAAGAAACAAAGAAAGAAGGATAGGATGAAAGAAATAATATGTATTTATTAGTTAAGATAATTATACTGTTGATTTCTTCTGGTCAGTTCAAAGAAGCAGAGAGTGCTCAGTTTTTATCTTTTCTTGTCTTATTTAAAGTACTGTGAAAAAAAAATAAAAAATAAAGTACTATGTACAGAAGAGACCACAAGCAGAAAATTTAGGAAAGTTTGCAGGGGCAGTACCATGCATTTATATATACAGGATGAAATACACAGTGGTTCTAAGTATCTTCAATACATTTTTGACATTGAAAAGAGCAATGTGTAATACTAAAACCATGCTTGGAGTACCTGTCATTCTGGTCTTGTAGATGGATGCTGCTTCTAATGTAATATCAATTATTGCTATATTTTCTCATTCTCAAGTAAATGTTCTTTTTAAGTGGAAAAAAGAGTAATAAGAGAATATGAGACAAGGAAAAATACCATAGATTTGACCCGCTATAATTTTGTATATGCTTAGATTTATAAATTTATTTGTAAAGCCAAATAGGGTGGTGCACGCCTATAATCCCAGCACTTGGGAGGCTGAGGCAGAAAGATCAATGTGAGTTCAAGTCCAGCCTGGACTATGAAAGTGAGCTCAAGGCCAACCAAAACTGCATAGCAAGACCTTGTCTCAAAAAGACTAAACAAAAAAAAAAAAATAAATAAATAAATAAATGAATGAATAAATAAATTTCTCTGTAAAAAAGTGTAACTTTTTATCTCATTTTATAGGGATTTATTAAAATACCAATAATTGACGGAAATACCAATTCCATGTTAAGTCTAAAGTGCTTGATATTCAGAAAGACAGTGATGTTAAACTCAGCTACCTATGTTATAGAGTCGTAGCAGCACCAAGCTTCTCTTTTGGAGGGTTAAAATCTTAAATTTGCAGACCAAAGAATTAGAGAAAAAGAAGGGCTACAAGGATAGCTAATATTTTGGCCCTAGCCCTTCAAAGTCAGTGAGGATTCTGGACATAAGGGAACGTATGCTATAATACCCTATAACTCATTGTTGTCCCAAATTTTCTGTGCAGGTAAATTATGGGGCTACAGAGGAAAGGGATCAACAATATATTGTGTGTGTACGTAGAGTCACATAGAGAGAAAACATTCTCTCAGGCTCTCACAGAGAGCAAACTGATCAAGCAATGGCTGTGACTCATCCAGATGCCTGACATTGACAACAATTCTACAGAGCACTCTACATGCTTTCTAGATAAGTCCTGAGGGGATTTGACCGACCTTAGGAGATAGAAAAGTTACAAATTCTGTTATATATGTCTTGCTCTAACTTGTCCTTAACCACCATGAGCAAAGTTTAACCATGAGGCACTAAATGGAAAGTTATATTAGTATGCTGAGGTGCAAAATGCTTAAATCAAGTGCTTCCAACAATGCCAGTGCTGTCAATAACCCACTAAGATTATGGAATATTGGACTATATGAACAGCTACTTTCTCTTAGTTCAATGAGAATCAATATTTGTATCAATAGTGATCAGAAAATTCATCATGTCTGTATCCTGTGCTCTAAATAATTGCTATGAGAACAATAATATGCATTGTATCAATTATTGGGAATGTATTACTAACATGTTTTGAAACTCTGCTATTGTTATTCCTTATTAAGTGTAACAAAAAAAGAGTCTTATCAGGAAGACTTTTCACAGGCCAAAAATATTATATGTTAATCTTGTATTCATATGTTCTCAAAAATTTAGAGATAGTTGTAACTAAACCTATAGGGACTTAGAGCAATACCAGACTTCATTAATAACTAGTTCTAAGCTAGTGGGGGTACAATTACTGTCCCTTAAAATGTTTCTAAACATACCTGTGATCTCTAATGCTCATGCTTTGATTATACATGCTCTAATTTGACAGAAAATTTGTTCATGCATAGAGGATGCCAGATACCAGATAATGATACAAGTAGACCTTATAACAAGTATGCTAGATTACTTTCATTGTGATCCTACATATCTTTTCTAGAGAAAATATTATAGAACTCATATCAAGGGCTTAAATAACTATGCTAACTAAGCTTAGTGTCAACACAGCTAGTCTGTCTCCTAAATAAGAAAATTAATAAAACCACACATCCTCCAAACTCAGCAGCATCAGACATTCAATAGATACTAAAGATATTTAAATAACACCCAAATGCAATGTCAGACTCAAAATTTCATTAGATCTTGACCTAAGCCCCTTTATAAGAAATTATTACTGGTCTCCTCTTGGTGAAAATGATTCTTTTATTCACAATTATCCTGTTGATGTTATTGTTTGGCCCCCATATACTCAATTGTTTCTTTGGCTTTGTCTGTTTCTAACAAACGCTTTCTTACTACATATAATGAAGATGCATTTTTATACTGAAAACCTTTGAGTAAAAACTCTACAGAATTTCTCTAACTGGTTGTCCACAGCCCCCTTTCATTCTGAAAACCAAAGAGGCCACCCCCCCCCATTATTCCTTTGTGGTATTTTGGATTACTTCTTTAGAAGGGATAATGCAGTAGGGAATAGTTACACAGAATTTTACAGTGAGAAAGTGCTAGGCCCTCAAAGGACACAATATGGAAGTCAAGATATCCTATAATGGGGAGACAGGCAGCTATAGTGCAGAACTCAAAACAAAAGATAAAACAACTGCAGTCATATACTTCCCTAAGGATAGGCATCAGGGTTTAATATTAGCAATTATTTTGAAAAAATCGAAAGGAGTAACTAACCCAATACAATAGAGGAAGAGCCCCTTTCATATGCAATGTGTCTATGCAATGTGACTCACCTCTCCATTTGATGCTAATGCAATCATTTGTGCTTGATTAAGAAAATTATTTTTCCTTGTTTATTTGTTGGCCTGTACCAACTTGATTTTATCACAGTAGCTTTGTAGTACAATTTAAATCAGTTATTGTGATGTCTCCTGCCTTGCCTTTGTAGTCCAATATTACCGTTGCTATTTCTGGTTTCAAACAAATCTTAGGAATGTTTTTTCCAGATCTGTGATGTATTTTGGTGGTATTTTGATAGGGATTTCATGCAATCTTTATGACTGCTTTTGGGAACATGACAATTTTCACAATGTTGATTCTTCCAATTCCAGACCAAGGAATATCTTTCCATTTTCTAAAATACTCTTCATTCTCATTATTCAGAGTAATGTAGGTTTCATTGTATAGATCTTTTACATCCTAAGTTAGACTACTTTCTAGTTATTGAATTTTTTGGATGCTATTTTGAAGAGTATTGTTCCTCTCATTTCTCTCTCAGTGTGCTAGTTATTGGTGTAGGGGAATGATATTGACTTTTGGGTATTGACTTTGTAACCAACTGTGCTACTGAATTTGTTTATTAATTCTAGGAGCTTCTTGATGGATTGTTTTGAGTCTTATAATTAGAGAAGATCAATGGAACAGATTGGAAGATACAAATTCGATTGCAAGAGCACTCAGCCATCCTGTCTTTGACAAAGGTGTCAAACATACTCACTTGAAGAAAGATAAGCTCTTTAACAAATGATAATGGAAAACTGGCTCTCCATATGCCAAAAATTAAAACTAGACCTGAGTCTATCACCACGCATTAACCTAAAGTCAAAATGGATTAAAGACCTAAACATTAAAGCAGAAACACTAAATACTCAGGAAGAGAAAAGAGGTGGAAATCTTGATGATATAGGTGTGGGCAAGCAGTTCATGAAAAAAATCAAACTGCAATACTTTAAAATTTCAACAACTGGGACCACCTCTTGTTGAGAATTTCTGCAGGTCAAAATAAATTATCAACAGAGTGAAAATATAAGCTACAAATTTGGAAAAAGCCTTAAACGGTAATCATTCAGCCACAGGTATTCTATCTAGAATATATAAACATGCACAAAATAAGATTCCAAGATTTAAAGACCCAATCCAATATTGTGCATATGAAATGAAAAAACACTTCTCAAAGGAAGAAATGCAAGTGACAAATAAGTACATAAAAAATATTCCAGACCACTAAGCGTTCAAGAAATGCAAATTAAAATAACACTGAGATATAATCTCACCCCAGAAAAAGTGGTTATCATAAATGTATCAAAAATATATGCTGAACAGACTATGGGGAAAAGTGAACACTTCTTTTCTGATGATAGGAATGTGGACTAGTACAGCCACTAGTAAAATAAGTATGCAGACTCCTAAAAACTATGACTGTAAATCTCATCCAATCTAGTTATTTTCTTTCTGGGTATTTTCTGAAAGGAACTGAAGATATTGTACCACAATGATATATGTTCACCCATGTTTATAGAAGCAAAATTTTTCATGCCCAACTCTTGTACATAACTAAAATACTCATCACTTGAGGAATGGATGAAAAAAAGTGTGGTATTTTTATATAGTGGAGTGTCACTCTGGTATAAAGGAGGAAAAACACAAAGCCCTCATAGGTAAGTGGATTCAAGTAGAGTCTACATTCACAAGTGAAATAAATCAAACCTACATTTGTAAATATCATATTATCTCCCTAGTGTAATAACCCAAATTAAGAAATAAAACCTGGAAGGTACAACAGTTTTAGTAAAATGGAAAGAAAAAGAACTTAAGAATTAAACAATGCAGAAGAGAGAAATGCTAAGGATTAGAAAAAAATGAGGGGAAATCCACACAAGTACAAATACAAAATGGGTCACGTGATTACACTAAAAATTTCCATCAGTTTTTTAATAGCAGTTAATGTGCAGAATTTTACCTTGACTGACTCTATATGTTGATACCTGAGATGTAAGCACTACATTCAGGACAGCAATGTGTAATACAAAAACCATTCTTGTGGTTACCTGTAATCTTGAATACCTACCATCTTGGTCTTCTAAATCTGTCCTGTTTCTAGTGTCACATCAAATATGGCTATACTCTTTTTAAAATATTTTTAAAGAAAGGTAAAAGAAGAAAAAGAAAGACAAGAACAAAAATTTAAAGTTTCTTAAAAGCATGTAGTAATATGCAGTCATCCCCAATCTTACATAACTATATTTGTTAGTCTGAGCAATAGATTTGATGATCAAAATAGTTCATATATAAACCATTGTTAAACAGCTATTCTTCTTTTGAAAATCTGTAACATATGTATTGTTGCATATTACCCTTTTTCTATCTTTGTTTCTGATTTTTGTTCTTGCTTTTGTTTTTCAAAATAAAATTAGATTCAATACAAATGTTACATTTCTTGTTATATAGATCTTAGTTTAACATGGTGTTAACCATCCAGCAGAAAAGTTTAACCAGAAAATATAAAAAGAAAGCCATATTATTATGCTGAGCTATAAAATGCTCAAGTCAACCACTTTTGACATTTTCAGTTCTGCTGATAACCTACCACTAGTATGGAATATTGGTCTATATCTACTATAGTTTCTCTTAGTCAAACAAGCATAAATATTTGAACTGCTGTTTAGAAAATTTATCATGTCTACATCTTTTACAACTACTATGAAGACAACAATATTCAATGTATTAATTATTGTGGCTATCCTACAACATGCTTTGAAACTGTCTCATCATTGTTTCTTTTTTATTAAAATTAATATTTTTCTGTCTTTTTGAGACAGGGTCTCGCTGTACAGTTCAGGCTGGCCTTGAGCTCAGTTTTGTAGCCCAGGCTGGTCTCGAACTCTCACCGATCCTCCCGCCTCAGCCTCCCGAATGCTGGGATTACAGGCATGCGCCACCACTCCCGGCTACAATTAATATTTTTTTAAAAGAAGAAAATTGTGCTTGCAGTTGTGCTTATGATCTTATTGGTTAATGATAATTTTGTTCCACCTCATGCTCACCTAGTGGCTTTCCATTTTTTTCCACCTTAGAGGCACTTATCCTCAGGGTTCTGCTCAATAACCATCCTTAGGAAAAGTAGATTCGTTAGAAAGCCTTGGGCTCCTCTTCTGTCCCTCTTTCAGAAAGAACCTTTCCTTCCCTCAAGAAACAAATTATGCTTTTAGCCTCCACTGTTCCTAACAATCATTGTTCAGCTTTATAATATATGTGCTCAGTTCCCCCTGTTTTTCAGGTTGAGATTCATTTTCCTATATAAGTAACAAACATAACACATAATGTTGTGTATATCACAGATGTCTCTGAAAATGTGTCATCTGCATTACATCATCTATATTCACAGATCAGTTCCATGTTTATCTCTGTCATTTAATGCCTCATTGCTGTCCTTGTTCTCTCAAAAAAGCTGAATGGAAAATGTCAATATTTTTCTTGCTATCAAACTGAGTTTTGCAGATGTTTATGTTGCACAGTTCATTGTGATAAGCTCGTGTCAGATATTTCCTTGCTCTCTTTACAATTCTATCATGGGATGATTCTTTCTCTGTCTGCTTTAGATTAGCAAGGATGAGACTCTCAGTTCCTTGTTAGTTATGACGAATTGGAATACTCAACTAGCCTATTAAGAATAAGGAAGCTAGATCCAGCCCAATAACTCCTTGGATTAAACTGCCTGCAAGCAGGCGCAAGGACCTAGGTTTGATCCCTGGCCTGCCATCCCAACTCTTCCCTGGGGCACACAGAGATGGCAATTGAGACTGGGTATGGGGGTGTACACCAGTAATGACAGCTATTGGGAGGCTGTAAACAGGTAAATCACTACGAATCAGAATAATGACCCTAAGTGTATAGGAGTTGAAGTTGTATAGAAAAAGAATACCAAAAGAAAAGACAAGGAAATCAATATTTTAAATATTATAGTTTTAAAGAAAAGCTGCAGCTTTAGAACTGTTTTGACATTCTGATCAAACTCCATTTTCAGATAGTTCTCATACTAGGTAAAGGTAAGAAACTGATGGACGACATTAAGCCATTGCCTTGACTGCCCTCTGGCAATACGCCTTTAACATGTCTAATCTGACCTATTAGAAAGTATACAGTAATACACATTAAGGATTTTTTTTTACATTACAAGGAATTGAACTCAGCACCCTACACATGCCAGGCAATCACTTATTCTACTGAGCTCTATCCATAGATGCTAGTAAAAGAACATAAATGACCAAAATAGTATTATTATTGTTATAGTTATTATTATTGTTATTATTGTTATTGCAGTACCTGGTATTGAACTCTGGATCTTGCACTTGTCTGACAGGGGCTTAAAACACTGAGGCATTGCTCCAGCCACAAAATTTAATTTTGAGGAGAGAGACAGTTTTTTCATTGTTGGTTTGTTTTTTTTTTTTTGGTCCTAGGGATTGAATCCAGGAAATCATCTCCAGAACAAACCCTCTATTTTCAAGACAAGTTGCTAGGTCTCTCAGGCTGGACTAAAAAATGTTATCCTCCTGTCTCAGAATCCCAGAACATTAATTTTTTATTTGTTATTTGCAGGACCAGGGTTCGAACTCATGACCATGCACTTGCCAGGCAAGCGCTTGTTCCATGGAGCTACGTCCCGAGCCCCTTAGAATCCCAGAACATTAAGATTAAAGTTAAGATAGTTTGTGCTTTAAGAATTGAAAGTATACTTTTTATAGAAGACATAATATTATACATATTTCAGCAAAACTAAAAAAATTTCATGTTGAAATATGACATTCAAAAGCTCAGTTTGTAATATCATGTTCCTGATCATCCATGTCTGGGTTAGTTTTAGTATTCATACCTATGATCCCATTGATGGGATTAGGTTAAATTTATTTTTTTTTGTTTGTTTGTTTTTTCTTTTTTTGGTGGGACCAGGGTTCGAACTCACCACCTTGCACTTGCCAGGCAGGCACTTGTGCCATGGAGCTATCTCCCCAGCCCCGGGTTTTTTTTTTTGTTTGTTTGTTTGTTTTTAGGTTAAATTTAGAAGAAAAATTACAACATGGGTACAATCAAGCTAAAGGATTTCAAGTATTGCTGATTAATATTGAGTGACATAGCAAGGGCCGATGCGAAAAAAAAGATATTTTTGTGTTTAGGTCTAGATGATTTGATGTCTCACATATTCATTAGATGCAAATATTTTTGCAGAAAATAATTATTATATTCATTGTGGTAAGTTGATGTTTGTAAGAAAATAGATCTTAATTCTATTTCCATCCTCTTACTATCCCCTTTCTTTCTCCTTCATCATCCTCAATTTTATAAAGATTTCCCAGTTTGCTATTATTTTTTATTTTGTTCTTCATATTATATTTTGAGTTTCTCAAGTAAAGGTAGCTATGAATTGCTTAAGAAATATGCAGAACATATATTATCTTAAATTCTTATAATTTTAATTCAATGGATTGACTACTATAGGTTCAAAAACTTAAAGAAAAGTAGTATGACATTTTGCAATCAATTTTCTTTGAAATGTGTAATCTTACCTTTGTTGCTTTTTTTCCCTCAGATTTCTGCTGATTAAGGATAACATGGAGGCAAGGGAAGCAAAGAAAAAAAACAGATAGAAACAAAATAAATAATCAATTCTAATTTGCTTGTTGAATATACATTTTTTAAAAAGCTGTTCAGTATTCCCACTGTGAGAGTATAGAAGTTTCTTCTGAAGTAAATACTTTCATTTGTTGTAATTTTAATGGTTTCTGGAAAAGTATGCGATATCATTAGAAATCTCATGGAACAATATACTGAGCCATACAAACACTTTTAACTACTATGATAAAATGAAATTATATACTTAGTATACTTAGTCTACAGAGGCATTAAACAAAACGTGCCACTCTTTGAGGCAGATATTTTTCTTATGATATTATCTTTTATGTTTTTAAATGAGTGAATCATTTCAATCGTGAACATAATTTATTAATTTAAGACAGATTAACTAGGCAGAAAGCTTAGAAATTCATGAGTTGGGTGTAAACGGTATTACTACATAGCATTGGGACATTATCTCTAAAAGTTAAGTCCATAATTTAGAGAGTTCCTAGAGACATTTTCATTGAAATCTATTCAAATAAATAATTTTTAAAACCATCATAATGAAGTCATTTTGTTCATTTTATTTAACGTTCTTCGCATGGTCCTATGGTTCTAAAAAGACTATTTAATTTACATTTTAATATTCAAGAAATATTTTACTTATTTGTCCTCATACATTAAATCTTTCAGCAGTGGATGACAGTACTACAATGTAAATGGGCCAAATATCTACATTTCTAGTTAATGATGTTCTCAAAAGTCCTTTCTTCTTGGCTTTTTGTCTTAGTTTCTTATCCTTGTTGAAGTAATGTAAATGTTTCTAAAAGATCCTTTTTTAAAAAAAATACATAAACTTGTGATAGTGGTAGCACTTATTCTGAAAGAAAAGCAAATGAAAAGAAAAATATAAAGTCATAAGAGGCAAAATGCTATGTATTTTTATCCAATGCCTTATAAATGCCAATATATATATATATATTTTCTGTCATTTTAGTGTAAATATCACCAGATATAGTGGCACATGTATGTAATACCAATACTCCAGAGGCTGAGGTAGGAAGATCTTTGTGAGTTTAAGACTACTTTGGGCAGCACAGTGAATTTAAGTTCAGCCTGAATTGCACAGCAAGATTCTATTTCAGAAAGAAAGGAAGAAAGGAAGAAAGGAAGGAAGGAAGGAAGGAAGGAAGGAAGGAAGAAGGAAAAAAAGAAACAGAGAGAGAGAGAAAGAAAGCAAGAAAGAAAGAAAGAAAGAAAGAAAGACATTTAATCACCTAAAATTAGTATTAAGGTAAATATTCATTGTGTGTTCTGTTCTATTACCTAATGAAATTTGAATGTATGTTTAGTCGTTATCCTTTTGGTGTTTATTTATTTATTTTTTTAACTATGTTGAAAGTATTTATTAAAGTTGAATATATCAATAGCCTTGGGCCCAGTAATTTTGCTAGTAGGTAAGTATTCAACAAAAAGAATTCCTTATATTTATCAAAAGATGTGTACAAAGTGTTTACATAATAAGGCAATCTATTCCACATGGATATCACAGGAAGATACCGAAAAAGATGTCCATCAAAATCTTAAAGATATTTTTCTACTGTGTCAACATGGAAGCTACATTATGGTGTTAAATATGATGCTTATTATAGTAACAGATACAATGAATGAAGTTTATAATTTTAAAAATGCTTTCTCCTCAAACCATGTTTCATGATGGAGGATGAAATTAATGACGTAATCACAGAAAAAAATTATCCAAGCATTCTTTTTCTTTCCCTAAAAACAATTGAACAGGGTTAGGGGACATAGCTTGGTGGTCTTGCCTGGAAAGCTCAAGGATCAGGGTTGGATCTCCTATATCACACTGGTCCCCAAACTAGGCATGGCAGTACATGCCTATAATTCTGGAGCTGGGAAGTAGAGACAGGAGAATCACTGTGAGTCTGAGCCGTGCAGTAAGACCTTGTAACAAATAAATGAATAAATAAAAGATTTTAAAAATAAATAAAATAAAATTGAACATTTAAATTTCTGAAAATCTATCCTTTTTTCTCAAGGAATCAAATGAAATTAAGCAAAATAAACTGTCCCATAACCACATTTATTTCAGGGTCATATTTAGGGACACCAAATTTCCAGATCCAAAGTATTTTAATCATAGTTGCTAGTGAAAGAGTTGGTTAAAGGATTTTCACATATTTCTCTTCCTTAGTCCACATATAAGTGAATTCAAAACAGGAAAACTTGTCTCTCCTAAGTGGGAATGAGATAACATTAAGCAAAAACTACCCTACACCTTGCAAGTAATGCAAACACAAGCATGATTTCCTTTCTATATTCCTTTACTGCTAGGTTTATAGATAAATTTATTAAGTTGGTCAATCTTCTTTGACACACATGTATGCTGTAAAACATATGGTAATGAGGGGCTGTGGAGATAGCTCTGTGGCACAAGTTCCTGCCTGGAAAGTGCAAGGCCATGAGTTCGAACCCCAGTTCCAAGCGAAAAAAAAAAAAAAGAAACATCTGGTAAGGAAAAACAAAACACAGTCTTTGGCTTACTGCGACCATAGTCAGGATATATTTCTCAAGATAGTAGCAAGGGGCACAATTCTACAGTACAATAATCAAAAATGTTTCCTCTGAAAAGCCAAGTACTCCCTCCTCAGAAATAAATTACTCTTGCTAGGGCCATCACAGGGCTCCAGAAAATAAGTAATTCACTTCGA
This sequence comes from Myocastor coypus, assembly GCA_004027025.1. Classification (NCBI taxonomy): domain Eukaryota; kingdom Metazoa; phylum Chordata; class Mammalia; order Rodentia; family Myocastoridae; genus Myocastor; species Myocastor coypus. The sequence continues at coordinate 603 of PVJA010040277.1, read as the reverse complement.
AGGAATAACCTCTTGATGAAAAGAAAAAGTCCTACAATGAACAAAATTCCAATTTCCACAACTTTCTACTTCACTTTCCTTATTTAAAATGACAATCAATAGAAGTTTCTTATTTTAAAAAATGGAGTTAATACTAGCCTAATCATTAGAAGTTTATGTGAGTAGAGTAAAACACAAGTTTATTTAGATGGCAAATCCTCTTGAAATGTAAAATATTGAGTGCTCCAGGATTAAATTTATCTCATCAACATTCATTTAAAATCTTCAACATGGCTTCAAATATACCTATACACTACACCTCGACACTACCTGTCAGGGTTTTGCCATATTAGCAACAGGCTCAGGTGAGACTAAAGTTGAACAGGAAATATGTCAAGGTAGATGAGATTTTTCCCCTACTGTAACAGACAGTTCCCTTGGGTGCCTCAGGGTGAGAATGAGTAATTTTTTCTTTGTTTCAATTTTTGTATTGTGTGAATTTAACAATGGTTATATTACATATTTTCATCATCAGATCAGTTTAGATTAATACATATAGGTATAAAAGATTGATCAAACAATTAAACATTAACCTTTCTTTTTTTTTTTTTTTTTTTTTTTTTT
>PVJA010040275.1:0-18602 GCA_004027025.1 Myocastor coypus | reverse complement strand
AAAAAAAAAAAAAAAAAAAAAAAGCAGGGGTAGCAATTCTGTTTGCAGACAGTCTAAACTTCAGACCAAGACTGATGAAATGAAATAAAGAAGGCCACTACATACTAGTTAGGGGAAAAATTCAAGATGAAGAGGTAACACTCACAAATGTGTATGCACCCAACATGGGAGGACCAAATTATATAAGGCAAATCTTTTTTTTTAATTTAATTTCATTCATATGGCTAGCTCAGCCTGCCCTGGAGGTAGGGCTGGTGCAGCATGTGATGCTGGGGATTCAACCCTGATCCCTGCAGCTGCCTAAGCTTTCCTAAGCAGGTGCTTTAGACCACTGGATCATCTCGCTGGCTACATATAAGACAAAAAATTTTTTTAAGAATTTTATTTTTTTTTTCTCATTTCAGAACTTTTGCTTGTTTATTTATTTTTATGGCCGGCTCAGCCTGTCCTGAGGGCAGGGCTGACACAGCATGTGGTGCTGGGGATTGAACCATGGTCCCTGCAGCCACCTAAGCTTTCCTAAGCAGGCGCTTTAGACCACTGAGCCATCCTGCTGGGCCCCTCCACCCAAACACTTCTGAATACATATTTTTTTTCAGCCGCACACAGGACATTTTCTAAAATTGACCACATACTAGTGCATAGGTCATGCTTTAAGTATATGCAAAAAACCAGAAATTATACCATATATATTATCTGACCACAGTGCAATGAAACTGGAAATAAATGACAAAAGAAATCACAGGATCCCCAGAAATACATGGAAATTAAACAACACCCTTCTCAGCAACTAGTGGGTTACAGATGAAATTAAACAAGAAATTAAACAATATCTACACTTTAATGAATATTGAAACACAACCTACCAGAATTTATGTGATGCAATGAAAGCAGTTGTTAGAGGGAAATTTATAGCTCTGAACTCACACATTAAGAAAACAGAACAGGAACAAATAAATACTCTGATGCAGCACCTAAACCGACTAGAAAAGGAAGAGCAAATGAAACCCAAAGCCCACAGACAGGAGGAAATTATAGAGATTAGAGCAGAAATTAACTCAGTTGAGACAAAGAAAACAACACATAGAATTAATGAATCAAAAGTTGGTTCATTCAAAGATTAAATAAAATTGATAAACCCCTAACTTACCTCATCAAAAGGAAGAAAGGATTCAAATTCAAGCAATAAGGAATGAAAAGGGTGAAATTATTACAGACCTATCAGAGATTCAAAGGATCACTAATAGCTACTTTGAGAATCTTTACTCTCACAGAATTGAAGACACAGATGAAATAGATGATTCCTAAAAAGGTACAAACTACCAAAACTGAACCAAGAAGATATAAGAACTCTCAATAACCCAAGAACATCCAATGAAATACAAGATGTAATAAAGAAAAGTTCAGGTTCTGATGTCTTCACCACTGAATTCTACAAGAAATTTATGGGAGATATAATTCCAACACTCCTCAAACTGTTGAATGAAATTGAAAAGGAAGCAATCCTTCCAAAATCATTCCTCGAGCCAAGTATTACACTGATACCAAAACCAGAGAGAGATGCAACTAAAAAAGAGAAACATAGGCCAATTTCTCTCATGAACATAGATACAAAAATACTCAACAAAATCCTCACCAATAGAATATAGCAAGTCATCAAGAAGATTATACACCATGATGAGGTAGGATTCATCCTAGAGATGTAAGGATGGTTCAATATACACAAATCTATGTATGTACTATGCCATATCAATAGAGCTAAAACCAAAAGCCATACAATCATCTCAATTGATGCAGAAAAGGCTTTTGACAAAGTCCAACACTCATTCATGTTCAAAGTCCTACAGAAAATTGGAATAGAGGGCCTCTCTCTCAATTTCATAAAAGCCATCTATAATAATTCAACAGCTAACATAAGTCTAATTGGGGAAAAGCTGAAGTCTTTTACTCTGAGGTCTGGTACAAGACAAGGATGTCCCCTATTGCCACTCCTATTCAATATAGTTCTGGAATCATCAGACAAGAGAGAGAAATAAAAGGAATAAGAACAGGTAAAGGAGAAGTTAAACTATCATTTTTTGCATATGACGTGGTAATCTACATGGAAGACCCAAAAAACTCCACCAAGAAGCTACTAGAATTAATACACAAATTCAGTAGCAGAGCAGGATATAAAGTCAACACACAAAAGTCAATAGCACTCCTCTGAACGGATAACAAACAGACTGAGAGAGAAATCAGAGAAACAATACCTTTTACAATAGCACCAAAAGAAAATGAAATGGTTAGGAATTAACGTACCTAAAAAAGTAAAAGATCTATTCAATGAAAACTACATAGTCTGATAAAAGGGATCCTAGACAATTTGCGAAAATTAGAAATATATTCCCTGGTCCTGGATAGGAAGAACCAACATTGTGAAGATGGCCATACTCCCTAAATTGTTATACAGATTTAATGCAATCCCTATCAAAATACCATCAACATACCTCACAGACCTGGAGAAATCATTCCTAAAATTTATCTGTAACCAGAAAAGACCTAGAGTTTCAAAGACAATCCTGGGCAGCAAAGATAAGGTAGGAGGCATTACAGTTCTTGACCTAAAGTTATACTACAGAGCTATCATGATAAAATCAGCAGAGTATTGGCAAAAAAAAAAAAAAAAAAAAAAAAAAAAAAAAAAAAAAAAAAAAAAAAAAAAAAAAAAAAAAAAAAAAAAAAAAAAAAAAAAAAAAAAAAAAAAAAAAAAAAAAAAAAATAGAACTGAGGATCAATGGAATAGATTACAAGATGCAGAAGCAAATACAAACACACTCAGCCACCTTATTTTTGACAAAGGGGCCAAATATGTTTACTGGAAGAAAGATAGACTCTAACAAATGGTGCTGGAAAAACTGGCTCTCCACATGCCGAAAACTAAAACTTGGCCCGGGCCTATCACCATGCACTAAACTAAAGTCAAAATGGATTAAAGATCTAAATGCTAAAAGAGAAACACTAAATCTCCTAGAGGAGAAATGGGAGGAAATCTTGAAGACTTCGGGGTAGGCAAAGAGTTCGTGGATAAAAATCAAAATGCACGTTTGACATTTCAAAGGACAAACAACGGGGACCTCCTTCAGTTGCAAAGTTTTTTCACATCAAAAGAAATTACCAACAGAATGAAAAAAAAAAACCCCACAAATTTTGAAAAGATTTTAACTAATAAGTATTCAAACAAAGGTCTTCTATTTAGAATTTATAAAGAACTAAAAACCACTAGGGTCCCAAAATTCAAAGACCCAATCAGAAATGGGCATTTGAGATGGATACACACTTTTCAGAGAAAGAAATTCAACAATCCTGTAAATACATGAAGAAATGCACCACATTGCTAGCCATTCATGAAATGCAAATTAAAACAACACTTAAATATCACCTCACTCCAGAAAGAATGGCTACCATAAATAAATCAACCAACAACAAATGTTGGAGAGGCTGTGGGGAAAAAGGAACACTTCTCCATTGCTGGTGAGAATGCAGACTGGTCCAACCATTATGGAGAACAGTGTGGAGACTCCTTAAACAACTAGAACTAGAAATCCCTTTCAATCCAGCTATTCCCCTACTGGGAATTTTCCCAGAAGAACTAAAAACATCTGTTTTAGTTACTATTCTGTGCTTGCTGGGACAAATACCCGACACACAAGCTTAGCGGAGGAAAGATTTATTTAGCTTACAGTTCCTGGAGGTTTCAAGATGCTGCCCCCAGGTTTATAGTAACTAGAGAAGGGGCTGGGGCGCTGCTATATCCAGGATGATTTGCTCCATGCCTCAGTTTGAAACTGCTGCCTGGTGGGGGGAGGCACTCTGACAGTGGGTGCTGTCACTTTAACTATTAGCGCATCTCTTGGCCACGCCCCCTGGAGCCACGCCCCCAGAGCCAGGCACGCTTGACAGCCCCTTGATGTACATGAGGCTTTGGGGGGACAACTAGATACAAACCATAACAACATCATATCATAGTGATATCTGTGCACCTATGTTCATAGCAGCACAATTTGCGATAGCCAAATCTTGGAAGCAAGCAAAATGCCCATCATCTCAAGAATGGTTGAAAAAGATACATATTTTTATACAGTGGAATATTACTGATAAGTGAAATAAACCAGACCTACATATGTAAATATTGTATAGTCTCCTTAGTGTAAGAATTCAAAAAAAAAAAACAAAGGAAAGAGTTAGTTAAGATGAAGGACAAGAGATGGAGTGGGTGAAAAATATTTATCTATGTATGTAAGAAGCATGGGTTGGGCAACTATACTGTACATTTCTGTTGGTCTCTGGAAAGGAGCAGTTAATGCTTTAATTTGTTTCATCTCCTTTTTAAAATTGTTTGCAATTTTTCTCTTCTTAATTTTTTTTATAGATGTCTTTCTTTATTCTTGCAATTTTACTTGCATATATCTGGTAATATGAATATAACTGTTTGGAAGACAACACTATGTATTACAACAAATATTGTGAAATTTATATTACTAGGGCCTGGCGGGATGGCTCAGTGGTCTAAAGCACCTGCTTGAGAAAGCTTGGGCAGCTTCAGGGACCATGGTTCGATCCTTGGCACCACATGCTGCGCCAGCCCTGCCCTCAGGGCGTGGGCTGAGCTGGCCATAAAAATGAGTGAATAAACAAATAAAGGTTCTGAGACAAGAAATAAAATAAAATAAAATTAAATTAAAAAAAGAAAAGAAATTTATATTACTTTGTTATGTGAAATTCTGTATCACTTGTATTTTTGTCCTCTTTTAATTCTAATTTGTAACCTCTTTAAAAATAAAATTTTTTTTTTGAGACAGGGTCTCACTGTGCAGTTCAGGCTGGCTTTGAGCTCACTTTTGTAGCCCAGGCTGGTCTCGAACTCACAACGATCCTCCTGCCTCCTGCCTCAGCCAAAAATAAAAATTTAAAAATAAAAAATTAGAAATAAAAAAAAATTTAAGTTTTTAAAATTATTACTTTTAATAAGCAATAACAATGTATAACAATATGACAGTTTCAAAACACATTAGTAGTACATTTCAATATTTGATACAATGCATATTGTTGTCCTCCTATTAGTTATGCAGAGACAAGGGTGTAGGTGTTATAATTTTTCAAATCATTATTGGTGCAACCGCATTTCTTCTCATTGAACTAAGAGAAATTAGCTGTATACATAATCCAATATCTGATAATTGCAGCAGGTTATTGGCAAAACTGGCAACGTTAGAGGCTGTTGATTTAAACCTTTTACAGCTCATCATTCTAACCTAGCTTTTTGTTTTATGCTTATGGTTAAACTTATCTGCTGGGTGGTTAAAGCAAGTTTAAGCATGACCTGTATAGCAAAACATGTAACTTTTATATCTCTCAAGGTCAGTAAATCCCCTCAGGATTTACTTTGAAACCATGTACAGTCCTTTGTGGAACTGATGTCAGTGTCAGTCATCTGGATGAGTCATGGCCATTGCTTGACCAGTTTGTTCTCTGTGAAAGCCTTAGAGAATGTTTTCTCTCTAAGTGACTCTCCTAAAAAAAGAAATTTAAAGAGAAGCAATACTCCCAGATTCATTCCTTGAAGCAAGAATTATGCTAATACCAAAACTGGACAAGAACTCAATTAAGAAAGAAAACTAGATACCCATGTTTATAGCAGCACGATTTGGGCAGATCTTGGAAACAACCCAAATTCCTATCAAATGATGAATGGATGAAAAAAAAATGTAGGTTTTTTATACAGTGGAGTACTACCGAACCATTAAGAAGTTTAAACTGGATGCTTTTATAGATAAATGGATGCAACTCAAGACTATACTCATAATTAAAATAAACCAGAGGCACATGTGTGAACATTGTATTGTCTCTCTAGGCTGAAAAGCTGAAAGAATAAATAAGGTTCAAAATGTACAATAGATATTATAAAATAGAAACTTCAAAAGCAAAGAGAACTAGGATTATGGAATGGAGAAAAAGTAAGGGAAAAGGAAAAAATATGTATATGAAATAGTTAAGATAGCTATACTACTAATTTATCTTCATTCAAAAGATTTGTGCTAACATTGTGCTAATATTGTGTAGAGAATTAAATGCTGAGACTGTTAGTAACTAATTTGAAGATAATAATGCCCACCATTTGACTATTGTTACCTTCCTATGATCATTTTGAATTATTTTCTCTTTAAAAAATTAGTCTTAAAAAAAACAAAACAAAACAAAACAAAACAAAACAAAACAAGCTGGGCGTAGTGGCGCACGCCTGTAATCCCAGCACTTGGGAGGCTGAGGCAGGAGGATTGATGTGAGTTCGAGACCAGCCTGGGCTACAAAATTGGGCTCAAAGCCAGCCTGAACTGCATAGTGAGACCCTGTCTCAAAAAGACAAAAAAGAAAAATTAGTCTTAAAATAAACATTTCCAGTTTGTTATTTTATAAGACAATCTAAAGAACAGGTGAGTAGACCTCCTCTTAAATGATGTTTAATATCCTCTTTCAAACTTTCCTTTTGTTCTCCAGTGAATATATGTAAAGCTAAGATGGCACTTAGTTAGGATCTGCTGCCTAGGAGTTCAAGTAAGAAATACAAAAGCATAGGCAACAAAAGCAAATGTAGACCAATAGGATACCATCAAAATGTAAAGTTCCTGCATAGCAGAGGAGATAACAGAGGGAGGAGCCATACTATAGAGTGGCAGAAAATATTCATAAATCATAAATCTGATACAGGGTTAACATCTAGAATATATGAGGAACTCAGCTGAACAGTGGAAAACAAACTACCCTATTTTAAAAATGTGTAATAACCAGATGTCTTGGTGCACATCTGTAATCTTAGCTCTTTCATAGCTGAGATTGAGGGATCACAGGTTTGAGTGCACTTTTGATCACTCACTGACTTAATGAGACCCTGTCTCCAAATAAAGAACATAACATTGGCTCAGGATGTAGCTCAGTGTGATGGGTCTGTGTTCAATCCTCAGTACTGGTCATAGAGGCAAAAGGCAAACGAGTTGAGTAAACATTGTCCCACATGATTGGCAAGTTATCCCCAGCATCTGAAAGTTGCAAACATTTCTAATCATTAAGGAAATACATATCATACATTAGAGTTGGTATGATGAAGAAAGATGAAAAAGACATGGAATAAAAAGTGCTGGATTTGACAATAAAAATAGATAATAGAACAACCATTGTTAATTAACTATTCTTATTTTGAAAATCTGTAACATTTATATTGTTGTGTATTACCCTGTTTCTGCTATTTGTTTTTACTTTTCAATGTAAAATTAAACTTTTTAAAAAAGTGCTGGCAGCGAGGTATGGTGGCACATGGCTGTAATCATAGCACTTGGGAGGCTGAGGCAGGAGGATTGCTGTGCATTTGAGGACAGCCTGGGCTTCAGAGTGAGCACAAGGCGAGTGTAAAGTGTGTAGGGAGACCCTGTGTCAAAAAGACAACCGAACCAAAGCTCTAAAGAACACTGTAGTTTGAATGTTTTTAGACTCATTATCTTCTGTTCAAATTTGAGTGCTATAGTGACTATATTAGAAAGTGGGTACTTCAAGAGTTGTTTAGGCTATAAGGCAGGCTTTACAAATCATACCATGATGGTGGGAGTGGGCTTTTCATCTCACATATGGTATTGTCATCTTCATCTCACTTGCTCTTTCTTGGCCTCTATCTTTGTGTTTTTGTATTGTAATTAGGTTTACAATGCTGTTTAGTAAGAAGGCTTTACTTGATGCTAGCACTTGATGTTGGACTTCTCAGCCTCAGATCTATGGGCCAATACATTTTTGTTCTTTTTTTTTTACATTTTTGTTCTTTATAAATTATAAATGCAAAGCAGTATGATAGCGTTATGGTTTATGTCTAGTTGTCCCCCTAAAGCCTCATGAGTCATAGGCGGGGACTTCTAGAGTTTGAGACTTGATCCATGATCCCTGGGATTATGTGTTTTAAGTACTTCTGGAATTAAGGGTGTAGCCTAAGGTGGATAGGCTGAGGTGGATAGCCTGAATGTAATATAAAGAGAGACAGAGAGACAGACTAGAGCTGTTGCTCTCTGGTCCCTTGGTTGTTCCATTGCCTCTGTCACCATTTTGTTGCCGCCACTGGATGCATTCTGCCCTGTTCTATTCAGCCTTGGGCCACCCAAATATGGATTGAAACCTCCAGTAACTGTGAGCTAAAGGAACCTTTCCTTCTTTCATTTTGAGTGTATTTGTCCGAGCAAGGAGTAAAAAGTAAATAAGACAGACAATCACAAAGTTAACAAGTGGTGGATAAGCATTGCCTCCAACCTTGCATATTTTCAATCTTTTTGATAGTTTTTAGAGGCATTGTTAATCATCTATGGTCATAGTCTGTTTTCCATGACAAAATACTGTAGATTTCTTTTGGCTCTCAGTTCTTGAGAGTGGGCTATTCAAGATTAGTTGTCTGTTTCTGCTTCACTTCTTGCAAGAGCCTCCTGCAGCTTCAACTCATGATGTAAAACAGAGGAGCATGTAGATCCTTGTGGAAAAGAAAAAGTAGGAGGGCAGTCTTGCTTTATAAAAGCCTGCTGGTAATCTGGTCCCATGAGAGTGAGGACTCACTCTCGGAAACAGTATCCATTTCTTAATGAGGGCTTTCTCCAAGAATCAAGCACCTCCTTCAACACCTCCACTCCCCACACTGTCCTGTTGAGAAATTAAGGTTCTAGCACATGGACCTTTAGTGAACAAACTGAAGCCATAGCAGCTGCATTCAAATTTTGTAAAACGTAAAGCTCGGTGTCTGCAGCATAATTCAAATATTTTAAAAATTACAACTTAAGTATTTATTTAAAAGGTGTTCAAGCCATGGCTGGGGATATAGCTCAGTGGCACAATGCCTTCTGGCAAATGTGAGGTCCTAATTGTGATTTTTGATACCAGAAAAATTTTGTTTCTGTTCAAGCCATAGATTATTCTGGATTATTCTGTTTTCAATATTATCTTTTGTTTATTCTTCAGACTCAGAACTTAAATTTATCCTTGATTTGCTTTCTCTAGAATAGTGGTTTTCAGGCCAGGGAGATAGCTCAGTGGCGTAAGTGCCTGCTTGGCAAGTGTAAGGTCCTGAGTTCAATCCCTGGTACAAAAGAAAAGAAATAGAGTAGTGGTTTTCAAATCATAGCTTGTAAACCATTAACTCAATTTGGTGGACTCAGTTACCATTAAGAGAGAAAGAAAAAAATGTGAGCATTATAATTAAATAGATTAGAATATGAAAATACATCTAAGGTAATGAAACTACTCTTTTGTGAATCTTTTGTTTTATGTATTTATGTATATAGCTGCGTTTGCACTGGGTCTCAGTGTGCAGTGTACACATGTACTTCTAGCATATCCTTGTGATTGTCATGGTCAAAAAGGACTTATACAATACTCTTCTGGAGTGTATTATTTATTTCTGCTTCAAGTGATCTAGATGATATATTTGAGTTTAATGTTATGAATGAGGAGTAAACTATCGTAGAGGGGTGATGGAATGCTTTAGAGCCAACTCTACCAGGGCCATAATTCCCCAGTCTTAGTACATTTTGTTTTGCTATAATAAAATATCTGAGACTTGGGGAACTGTAAAATAAAAAAAAAATGCTTACTTGGCTGATGATGCTAGTAGCAGCACTACAACGTGGCAAAAAGGAGCTAGTTTTGTGCAGAAGGGGCCAGTCTTGTCTAAATGGTGACCTTTCTTTGCAATCCTCTATTGATAGAGCTAGTCTACCCCTTGAGACTACCAGTAATCCATCATTAAGGTGACCTTCCACTAGGCTGCATGTCTGGAAGGTTCCACCATCTCAACATCACTTTACTGCAGACCAAACTTCCAGCACATGGAACAGTGGGTACAAATGACACCAAACCACAGTGTCCCATCTATTATTTACTTGTAGTTTAGCAAGATGCTGGGCTACTTCCCTGACTTCTCTTGGCTTCTGTTTCTTCTGCTGTAAAAATGAGATCAATAATATTAACTGTTTTATAGAATCAAGAAAGTGAGTTATTACAAAGAAAATAGTAATACCTGTCACATAGAAAGCATTGTATTTACAATTCGTAAAACAAAAATGCACAAATTGACTCATTAATTTCACCCTTTCTTTGCAATGGTCAAATAAATTAAGCATGATTTAACACTACTGTAGTACTGTACTAGTGGCAGATTATTAATGTCTTCATAAAGTGCTATGAAGTTTTTCTCATGTTTCATAGAATCAATTACAAGTAATGAAAAACTAACTTTTATTGAGGTCAACCAAGTGTGAAGTCCAAGTCTTTTATGTATACTCTTAATTTTCCTTAGAACTCTGAGAGCATGTATGTTTTGCACAGAATGAATAGAGGTCTAGAGAATGTAACAAATGCCTTTATTCATTTTGTCGGTTGTGAGTGCCAGAATTTAGTCATGAATTCAGAATCTGTATCACCTCTCAATGGTGAGTTCCTACCTTTCAAAAATGCAATTTACACTTTTAAGTTATATCCATAGAAGTTTTGTCCTTAAAACTCAGTACTTTACTAACACATGGAGAAAGATGCTCAGAAACAAAGAATTTTTGAGGTTATGCATAGGCGAAACAAATTTTAAATATTAGTTTTCTGCTCATCTTAATGTCTCCTACTTATAATGCTCAGTATGTATTCCTAATTGGTACAGAATATAGATTTATTGAAATATAACTCACAGAACATACAATTCACCCATTTTCAAAGTATAGTGTCATATAATTAGAAATATGCAAATATCTTTGGAATCTGGTTTATTGCACTTAGCATAATGTGTTCAAGATTTGTCCTTGTCCTAGCATTTATCAGAATTCCTTCTCAAGGCTGAATAATATTCCACTGTAGGAATATACCACTTTATCTGTCAGTTGATAGGTTTTTGGGTTCTTTCTGTAGTTTGGAAAGTATGAATAGTGCTGTTAGAATATTTAGATATTTATTTTAAAATTACTTTCCTGTAGGATATAATTTTTAAAAAAATTTATTTTTTTATTTTTTTGTTTCAGAACTTTTGTTGTTTATTTTTATGGCCGGCTCAGCCTGCCCTGAGGGTAGGGCTGGCACAGCATGTGGGCCGGGGATGGAGCTGCAGTACCTGCAGCCGCCCAAGCTTTCCTAAGCAGGCGCTTTAGACCACTGAGCCATCCTGCTGTGCCCCTGTAGGATATAATTTTTACTTATGACATAAATGCTTTCCCTTCCAGTTCTAAAATTATCATTAACATACCTGCAAATTGATAAAAGTTTTGACAAAAAGATGTGGATAAATAAAAAATGGGTATAATTTTGTCAATTATAAAAAGCAATAATGCTAAGGAATTGGTAGCAGTGTAAGACAACCTCCAATTAAAGATTTTGTGTCAACTGGTTGACTTTTAACGAGCATTTCATACTTATTTGGTTCGATTCAATTGTTGTAACTATAACTAAATGGACCAAATTAGAACATGGTAGTATAAAATTGTAGGCCTAAGTTTTTGCTGAAATATTACAACGGGGCCCATATTAGCATTTCTGTTGTGATTCAGCCATCAATGTAAAATGCACTATGAAATACAAAATAGCAGATATCTTAGTGTATGAAAATATGAAAAAATTTCAAGTTGTTTCCTGGCAAATAAATGGTATTTTTTGAAAAGCTCATTCAAATATATGACATAGATACCGCTCAATAAAAGAGAAAAGCGCTTATGACATTTTGCCTCAGGTAGTACTAAATTTTTTTTTTTTTTTGCGGTACCGGGGATTGAACTCAAGACCCTGCGCTTGCCAGGCTGGCACTAAATTTTTGTTGAGTAAATTCTACCAGATTACACACAAATTCTACTAGATTGTCCTTTGTAAATGGAGCCTGGGTTTACACACTAATCTTTAAAGCCCTTCATAGATAATTTCTTTAAAGTCCTCACATTTATCGCCATCCTGTAGAGCTTAGACTTTAACATCATAGGTCAATCTATCCAGGGCTTGTGGTGTCAGACGCCTGAGAAATCTAACGCACCCATCAGTTTGGATGGCTAAAGCCATCGTTGTAATCCCATCAACAACCACCAGGGTGAGACGCGAGTACCCTGATCATCTCTCAGAGGAGTCTCTCGAAATACCACGACGTACGCCTAAGACGTAGATGTAGGCGCGGGACAAAAGAGAACCCCTCGTGGTGGTGGCCCGGGTCGCCCCGTCGTGAGGCGAAACGACGGGGCAGTAGTGACGCGCGACCTCCGCCCGCCGCTGAGAATCAGGGGACGGCGGCGCGTGGCCGACCCCGGGTATAGGCTGGAAAGAGGGCGCCAGGGATGCCGGGCAGCGCGGTCATTCCCGCGGGCGCGGGCCACGCTGTGGGCAGCCCACCGCTCCTCCATCTTGGCTAGAGGCAGAGAGGCGTCGGGGTACCGATCCCGACGCGATGCCCACAGAGCGACTCCTCGAGCGAATGGCGAGGACCAGCCCAAGCTGCTCGGGATAGGACCCTCGATCCTGGGCGGGCAGTGAACAGGCCCGCGCTCCCCGCAGCTCTGACAAGATGGAGGACGTCGTCTCCTCTCGCCGCAGCATGACGGGAGTGCGGACTGTTCCCCGGGCCGAGGCAGCGTGGACGGGCCCAGTGGCCCTCGGCCATCTGGGAGCCCCTTTCCTCGCGGTCCGGGCATTCGGCCGGCCTCGCCTCAGCCCTGCCCTTCTCGCCCTCGTGGGGACTCGCGGGGACTGGACAGGGAGGACGCGGGGCACAGAACCCGCGGCTCTTCTCGGGTCGCATCCGTGGGAGCCAGGCGGCAGCAGGCGGCCCCGCCTCAGCAGCTCGCGCCGTCCTGGCCACAAGAGCCCCACGCCCAGGGGCCGAGCCACGACCAGAGTCGCGGGCGACGCCACTCGGGCTTCCGACCCAGCCGGACGGACGCGGTGGGTGGAGGCGGAGCGGGGCGGGGCGGGGCGGGGCGGGCGCGCGGATGAGAGAGTGGGACGGGAGGGCCGGAGGTGTGGTCCGCACTTGACGGACAGGCATTCGGACCACCCCATCGTGGGGGCTCCTGAACGAAGGCCAAGATAGCCAATGGCCTTGCCTCAGATGCCCTGGCCCGCCTCCGCCAGCAGCCAGTGAGTGCGCGGTGGGCGGGGCCTGTGCGGGCTCGGCCGCGCCACCGCCTCCGCCTCCGCCTCCTCCTCCTCACCAGCGCTAAAGCCGGGACTGGACCGAGCGGAGTTGTGCGTGTCTCCGAAGGGGGGGTGGGTCGGGGGAGGGGAGGTTCGTTCCGTGGAGCCGCAGCCAGAACCGGGTGAGGCTTATCCCACTGCCTTTCTAGTCCAGGGCTGCCGGGAGTGGGGGTGGCTGGGAGCGGCGCAGCCTCCCGAGGAGGCGGAGGCAGAGATGGGTGAGGGCGGCCTGCGGAGCCTCCCCCCAACCCGGGCTTAGTACCCCGCGGCACGGACGCCGTGGCCGCTGCGCGTCGGGGCCTCGGGCTGCTCGGGGCCGCGCTCATGTCCTGGGCGCCCTGGCGTGCGGCCCGAGGGCTGCGGGAGCGCGGGCGCGGCCGGGAGCGCCGGGTGAGGCGGACGCCGTGGCCGGGGCCGAAGCCAGGGTCGCGGGGCGGCGGGAGGTCCGGGGGTGTTTTCCTTTCTCTCCTGCGTGGGGCCGGGGAGGTGCTCAGGCGGGCTGCCCGCGCTCGGGGCCGCGCATCGACCCCGTCTGCTCGAACTAGAGCCCCCAAGTTTTCCGGGGCAGGGTCTGCTGCCTGCGCCCCGCTGGGTGCAGTCCTCTGCTCTGCTCCTGGCCGTGCGCTGCGCGGCTCGCGCTCCCCGCGTATTGTTTGGCTGGGTCTCTAATGGCGGACGGGAGGCAGCGCTGCCGGTCGCCGACTGCAGGGGGGGCAAACATCGGGCCCAGGGCTACTGCTTGGGGCAAATATGGGCCATATCGGCCCAGCGACTACGTGAGTTGCCCCTTTACCTACAAATTGTTGCGGAGTGTGACGGGGATGACGCGAGGTCGGCGAACTGAGGCGGGAATGCGAATCCCTTGGTGGCGTCGGGGCGACGTTTGCCCTCCCCCCCTCCCCACTTCTCAGGAGCAGGCTCGATCCTCCAGGCCCCCTCTACTTGGGATTTTGCCTTTACATTGGTTTTGGCCCCAAATATGTTACTATGTTTTTGCTCCACTTACGTAGGAGCGGGCTGGTGTGCGCGGGATGGGGGTAATAATAGAAGGGCTGAACCTCCTTGACCTCTGATTCTCTTCTCTGCCTCCTTCTGGCGGAAAAGGCTTGGTGCCTTCACCAGGTTGGTTGGTCTTAATTCATTTTTCATTTTTTTCTCTTACCCCAGGACAAGAAATCGCCTTCAGCCTTCCGTGGTGCATCCTTGGCAGAAAGCGAGTAGGAAAATACCCATATTGTGAGTGCCTTGTCCATATTTTATTAATCTTTAAAGTGAACGTTGTTATGTTGGAGAGGTTCAACGTGGAGATTTGGCTCTCCCCGTTGTTTTGAGGGGGAAGAGCTTCCCTTTAGGTGGCAGCCGCCCTTGGGGCAAATCCCCAGTAATGGTTGGTGAGGCGACCGTGAACCGACGCTGCTGTTTCTACTGCTGCAGACATCGGTCCTGCTGCTGCAATACCAACCTCAGCAACCAGACGACAGCCTTCTGCAGCTGCTCACGTTACCAGAGAGGCGGGGTGGTGCGAAGAAGGGCATATTTTTGGTGCCCTCTAGAGTTCCAAAGTAGGAATTAACAACGTTATTACGTTTTTTTTTTGTCTTTTTGAGACAGGGTCTCGCTATGCAGTTGAGGCTGGCCTTGAGCTCACTTTTGTAGCCCAGGCTGGTCTGGAACTCGCACCGATCCTCCTGCCTCAGCCTCCCTAGTGCTGGGATTACAGGCACGCGCCACCACACCCGGCCTATCGTTATTACGTTTTAAACACTACGAATGCAACCATTTTTGCCATTCTTCTTTCACAATAGTTAATTGATTTTAGGGTTGGAAATTAGAATCTTGAACTTTGATGTCGGATTTAAGACACAGATTTTGACTTTAAGACTTGCTAGATATGTTTCATGTGTTTGCTTAGGCAAAAGTATGGGATCCACTCTTCTAGGAGCTACTGTTTTATCTCCCTGACTAGAATACTCATCAGACAAGTATACTGCTGTTGTTTTCCTATCCAGTGTTGATTAGTATCCGCCAAGAGGCCTTCACAAATTATTCTTTTAGTCAGGTAAAACTGACTACAGAGTTATCAGTGAAGTCAGCATTCTTCACACTGTCTCTTCAGGTCTTTGATAGTTGATACTGTAACTTTGTATACTCTTGTCAGTGGTGGAGTCTTAAGTGTAGGGGCTTATGTTTAAATATTGAATCCAAATGGTCAAAAATAGCTAATTGAAGCTAAGGATTTGCTGGATATAGATTGTGAAAGAGGTCATGCTAAATATACACCAGTGTAAGAACTGTGCTAATGGTTCCATGTATTTCTTTTAACTCCTCTCCCTTGTTGAACTTAGGGTTTTTGCAGGAGCTATATCCCTAGCCTTTGATTTTTTATTTGTATCTTGAGATGGGGTCTTACAAAGTTGCCTGCACTAGGCTCCAATTTTGGGCTTGCCTTCTTCAGCCTCCAAAAGCGCAGTTACTACTACCTTGGCTGATGCTTCCTTCAGTCTTTTCTTTTCTTCCTTCCTTCAGTTTTAATAGCGTAATAAAAATAACATGAACTGAGCCTTGATTGTGTTTTAGCTCTTTTGACCAGTCTCTCCTAGGCTGGTTTTTAACTCAGGGTGATCTTCTTTTTTTTTTGCTTTTTGAGACAGGGTCTCACTGTGCAGTTCAGTCTGGCCTTGAGCTCACTTTTGTAGCCCAGGCTGGTCTCGAACTCGCACTGATCCTCCTGCCTCAGCCTCCCAAGTGCTGGGATTATAGGCATGAGCCACCACACCCGGCCTTCAGGGTGATCCTCTTGCCTCAGCCTCTTGAGTATTGTTGAGATTACAGGCGCTTACCATGTGGCCTGGCTATGAGCTCAATTCAGTTATCAGTAACAGCCCACCTCCTGTATCCACCATTTGCATTCTAAAACTGTCAGCACATACTCAAACTAATTTTTTTTTTTTTTTAAACACTTTCTTTTTTTTTTATTTTTATTTTTATTTAATTTTATTTATTTATTTTTTTCTTGTTTCAGAACCTTTTTTGTTTATTCACTTATTTTTATGGCCGGCTCAGCCCACCCCAAGGGCAGGGCTGGCGTAGCATGTGGTGCCGGGGATCGAGCTGCGGTCCCTGAATCCGCCCAAGCTTTCCCAAGCAGGCGCTTTAGACCACTGAGCCATCCTGCCGGGCCCCCTCAAACTAATTCTTAACATTTTAGCTAAGTTAACTGCCACAAATCCCCACTGGTATAGATTTATATTTCTGGTTTGCAGAGAAGGGAAGAAACAGAAAGTTACCCTGGTTAAAGCAAAGATTTGAATTTAACTTTTTTGTTGTTTTAAGAGCATATCTTGCTACGTTCAGGTTGGGTGGAAACTTCACTATGTAGCTTAGCCTCCTTAGTGCTAGAATTTTTGTGCTGTTACACCCAGTGAGGTGAAGGAAAGATTTGATTTAAAGTTCTATTTACAAGCTGGGCTCACATGTAATCTCAACACTGTGGGAGGCTGAGGCAGGAATATTGCAAATTAGGGCCCATTAATTTTATTTACTTATTTATTTATTTACTTATTTATTTGGTACAGGGTCTCATTATGCAGCTAGGACTTGTAGTGATCATCTTGTCTCAGCCTCCCCAACTTTGAGATTCCAGGTGTGAGCCAACATGCCTGGTTTCGATGGCTGGCTCAGCATGCCCAGGGTTCTGTGGCTGGTGTGGCATGTGGTGATGGGGATCCATACTGGGTCCTTGCACTTGCCAGGCAGGAGCTATCTCCCAGCCTTTTTTTGGTATATTGATGAGCCACCTTTTCTGATGCTTGTTCAGGTTGTTCAGGTCTCACTACTAGATTGGACTACTAGTGATCTGCCTGCTTACAGCCTCCCAAGAGCAGGGATTACACGTATGCACCACCATGCCTGGTCTCATTTGCCATCCAGTGTGCCCTGGGGGTGGAGCTGGCACGGTAGGCCTGGGGATCACACCCCCACCCCCTGTGCCTACTTGCAGGTGCTTTAATTTGCTGAGCTATTTGGCTGGCCCTTAGCCCACTAATTTAACAACTAACAAATTTAACAATTTAACCAAGACCCTGCTTTTTTTGTGTTTGTGTTTTTTGATGGTGGTCATATCTGGAGGTATGGCTTACAAAAAGACCTTGGGTTCAGTAGTGCTGCCAAAAACAGTTTGATCACAGAGCCTAAGTACAAAAACTATGATGTACTGC
The DNA here is from genome assembly GCA_004027025.1 of Myocastor coypus. Lineage (NCBI taxonomy): Eukaryota > Metazoa > Chordata > Mammalia > Rodentia > Myocastoridae > Myocastor > Myocastor coypus. The sequence continues at coordinate 1,173 of PVJA010040275.1, read as the reverse complement.
TTTACAGTGCACATTATGTGTATGGTATATATTTGGAATTTGTGATAGGGAAAACAGTATCAGTCTTTTCAATCTGTTCCTTTCTTCCTTGGAGTGTATAAACAAACACAAAACGTCTGACTTGGCCCATATCCTTTTCGAAGAGGTTTTTTTTTTTAAAGATTAACTTTGTTTATGTTATGGTAGGCTCAGCCAGCCCTGGGGGTGGGGCTGGCACAACATGTGGTGCTGGGGATCAAACCCAGGTCTCTGTGGTTGCCTAGGCTTGCCTAAGCAGGCACTTTAGACCACTGAACCATCTCACTGGCCCCTAGAAGAGATTTCCATGCTACCTTATTTCAAAATTAATAGAGTGTATTTGGATGAGAATTAATATACTTTTGTATTTTAGGGAAGGGTCTACAGGGTGTTCAGGGTCTCACTACTAGATGGGACTCCTAGTGATTCGCCTTTTTATAGCCTCCCAAGAGCTGGGTTTACAGGTGTGTGCTACTCTGCCCAGCCTAGTCTCAGTTGCCATCTCAGCATGTCCCGCATAGCAGGCCTGAACATTTGGCCCCTGGCCCCAAGATCCTCAGCCCCTGGCCCTGTGCCTGCTTGCAGGCACTTTAAGCTGCTGAGCTATTTGGCTGGCAATTAACATACTTTTTGATGTGTCTGTACAGTATACAGTCTAATTATTTCTTAAATACTGTAATTTTGAATGAATGTTATCTCTTTAATGAGTTTAAAGCACTCTTCAGGTATTTGTTCATTCAAATATGGCTCAAGGATTATATCTTTTATATAGATGGTCAGACTTATTACTACATTTTCACTAAAGATTTAACTTTCTGCAGTTTTTTTTTTCTTTTTTCTTATTTGCAGTGTTGATAGATGAAGCTTGATAGTAATTGGATGTGTATTTCTCTTTTCTTTCCTTCCCTTCTGCCCTCCCCCCACCATCTCTCCCTCACTTTGTTTCATTCATTCTTTGAGATAAAAGTCTCCCTATAATGTCCAGTCTGGCCTTCAACTCTGGAACCTCCTGCCTTAGGATAGTTGTTTTATAGGTGTTTAAGAGGTGAACAGAAAATGTGCAAATCAGGACTTCTGAGTCATCTATCTCACCAGCCCTTCTCTGTGATTCCAAGAATGCTAGTCGAATGCAATACTTTTATTTTTTTTTTATTT
>PVJA010040274.1:0-18560 GCA_004027025.1 Myocastor coypus | reverse complement strand
ATATATATATATATATATATATATATATATATATATATATATTTCTCTTTTCTCTCTGTCTCTCCTTCCCTTTTCTCTTTCCAGTCATTCCTTCCCTTTGAAAACTTTCTTTCCCTTTCCCAGTATCTATTGTACCTTTCAAATTTTATTTACTCTTTCAGGTCCTTACACTAGGGAGACAGTATGATGTTTACACATGATGGTCTGATTTAGTTCACTTAAGAATATAGTCTCTAACCCACTGCAATTTTGAAACATTGGACTATGTATACAACTAATTCCTCCTAGTTGAAAGAAAACTTTCTTCTTCTTCTTCTTTTTTTTTCCTTCAGAACCAATATAGATCAGAAAATTGGTCACGTCTGCACCCTGTGCTCTGTATAACATTTGTGAGAACAACAATATGCAGTTTCTCAACTATTGCGAATGTGCTACTAACATGGTTTGAAACTCTGATATTGTTATCTCTTATTAAAAGTAATAAAAATTAAAATTATTAAAACAAGAATATAGTCTCTAGTTGCATCCACTTACCTACAAAAGCCTTGAATTTATCTTTTTTTTTTAGCTGATTAATAATCCCTTAGATAAAAATACCACATCTTTTTTTATCCATTCCTCAGTTGATGGGCATTTGGGCTGCTGCCAAGATTTAGCCATGACAAGTTGTGCTGCTATAAACATGGGTGCACAAATATCACTGGGCTATGATATTTTCAGTTCTGGAAAAATAATACCCAGGAGAGGAATAGCTGGCTTGAATGCGACCTCCAATCCTAGCTTTTTGAAGAATCTCCAAACTGATTTCCACCTTGTTTTTACCAGTCTGCACTCCAACCAACAGAACGGTTTTTTCCCTAAACTCCTCCAGCATTTGTTACTGGTTGACTTCTTGATGATAGCCATGGAATCTGTGTTATTATCTTTTTCTTTTTTTTTGAGACAATGTCTCACTTGCAGTTTGGGCTGGTCTTGGGCTCATTTTTATAGCTCCCAAGCTGATCTTGACCTTGCAGTGACCCTCCTGTCTCAATCTCCCAACAGCTGGGATTCTAAGCATGTGCCGCCATGCCCAGTTCCTGAACTTTTTTTCCATGTATTTGGTTGTCATTTGGATTTCTTTATCTGAAAAGTGTATATTCATGTCAGATGTCCATTTTATGACTGGGCTTTTGAATTTTGGGGGACTGGCTTTTAAAAATTGTTTATATGTTCTAGACAGAAGTCCTTTGTCTGAGGGACAGTCAGCTAAAATTTCTTCCCAATTCATGGGTTTAAAATGCCCTTTTGAACCCTAAGCCTCTTCATGGTTCTTATTTCCTGCCTAGAGACTCCTACTCTTTCTTTGAGATGGAGCACTAACACTGCTGTCTTAATTCGTTTCTCTTCATTGCAGAGAAAAAATACCCAACACCCAAAGTTAAAAGAGGAAAGGTTTATTTCAGCTCACAGTTTGCAGAGGTTCAGCCAAAGGCAGGGCATCGTGGCAAAGGGTCATCATGGAGAAGCAGTTCATAGCAGCCAGAAGGCAGCAGAGTAGCAGGCAGCAAGGGTAAAGCAATGACCCTCTTTCTGTCCCTTACATTTTATTCAGGCTACTCATCCTCAGGGTAGGTAGCACTCACACTCATGGGTGACTTTCCCATATCCACTCCCAGAACAGTGTCAAACCAATCAGAGGACTAGTTTAGTAGTCACACCTTTGACTCCAGCATCACACTTCTGAACAATCCTACCTATGACCATGTGAGACTTTGCTGGGAGAACTAGACAGACACAAGCCATAGCAACCCCCTTCTGCGAGAAATTCACTCTGACTTCCACCCTAAGCCCCCCACTCCAAATGCTGGCTGACTGATTCACTCATCTATGAATGCAAGCGTGCTATTTGATTTTAAATTCTCTGCTGATTACTGAAGGTGAAAATTTGCTCATATTTATTGGCCATTTGTATTTTACTTTTTTGTGTGTTTTTTTGTAGAGACTGTTCAAATCTTTTTTTTTTTCATTTTATGTTGACAGTTTTGACTTTTTATTGATTTTTAGGAATTCTTTATATAGTGTGTGGTTAGAAGTCCTTAGGCAAATGTTTATAGTTTGACTATCTCCCACTTTGGGGGGCTTGCCTATTCACTATTACCATGATCTTTTGCTTTCAGAAGAACTGAATTTCATTTTTTAAAAAACGTTATTTATTTGTATTATACCCAGCTCAGCCGGCCCTGGGGATGGGGCTGGCACAGCATGTGGTGCTGGGGATACAACCATGGGCCCTTCCGTTGCCTAAGCTTGCCTAAGCAGGCGCTTTAGACCCGCTGAGCTATCTCGCCACTGTGAGTACTGAATTTCAATATAGTTCAGTTTATCAACATTTGCTTTTGTGGTTGGGGGTTTCTGTATCTTGTTTAAGAAACATTTGTCTATGTCAGGGTCATAAACATATCCTTTTATAATTTCCTCTAATTGTTGTATTGATTTAATCACTTACCGCTGTATCTATAATTGATCTGAGATTAACTTTCACTTATAATATGAGATAGACGTCAAGATATTTTTGTCCTTGAAGGTATCTGTGTGAACCAGCACTGTTTCCTGTAAAGCTCTTTCTTTTCCTACAGCACACCAGTGTCACTTTGCCATAAGCCAGGTGACCCAAGTGGTGCGTATTTGTTCTTAGACTCTATTCGGCTGCATTGCCATGAATTGCGTGCTGCCCCTTAGCTTTCAGCAGGTTTCCACATCAGATAGAACATGCCTCCTTGTTATGGATGCTGGGTTCTGGGGGGATTCTTCCCAGGCTGTTGGTGCCCTGAACAAAGAATTGGACAAGATAGTAAAGGTGCACATTTATTGAACATGGAAGAGATACCTTTCCAGGGTGAGAGTGGGAGGCTGACTAGTCTCACAGTAGCCTGGAGGATAATGGAAGGGGGTCTTTTGTATCCCAAGTTCCTGGACTGGCCTCTCCTACATGTAAATAAGGGATTGGGATAGTCATCCTACCCAATCCTAGTACCAGATTTAGACTGTCTTATGGGCAGTTGTGCTTGGCTTCCTGGCAGGTGTAATTGAACAACTGAAAATAGCCTTTTCTGATTGGTCCTGCAAGCAGCACCAGGTTCAAGTAGTGGAATGAAATGATTGCTTTCTGGCTGGTACTCCTTGTAGAGTTCTACGCGCACCCTTCAGGTTTTTATGGCCCTTGACACTGACAATCTTTTGTTTTAATCCCTTTGCCCCAACCCTCCCCTCCTAGCTCATCCAGGCTCTGCTGTCCTGTTCCAGGATGCCTTGGCTCTCGTAGGCTCTGCATTTCCTGGTGAGTCTTACCATCAGCTTGTCAGTGTCCAAAATAAGAAAGAGAGCTGGGGAAGAACTTAACAGCTTCTGACACTGCCGGTTGTGCCAATAACCCACTACAATTATGGCATATTGGACTATGTATACAACTACTTTCTCTTAGTTCAATGAGAAGAAATTTTTGTATCAATGATTACAAAAACTATCATGTCTGCATTCTGTGCTCTAAATAACTACTACAAGGACAACCATATGCATTGTCTCAATTATAGGGAATGTACTACCAATGTGTTTTGAAACTGTCACATTATTTTTTTATTTTTATTTTTATTATTATTTTTTTTTTGTCTTTTTGAGACAGGGTCTCGCTATGCAGTTGAGGCTGGCCTTGAGCTCACTTTTGTAGCCCAGGCTGGTCTCGAACTCACACCAATCCTCCTGCCTCAGCCTCCCGAGTGCTGGGATTACAGGCGTGAGCCACCACGCCCGGCAGAAACTGTCACATTATTATTTCTTATTAAAAGCAAATTTAAAAAGAGAGGTGGAGGAAGGAGGAAGAAATAAGAGAAAATCTTTTTAAATATTAATTAAGGCTGATGCAAGTCTCTGAATTACTCCGGGGAAAACTGAGATTTGGGCAATAATGACTTTCTTACTCGATGAATGTTGTATCTCTTCCTTGACTTAGGTTTTCTGTGATCACTGGTATATTTCTACACTTTATTTTCTCTTTGTTCTTGGTATATAGAAATACATTAATGTTAACATTCTCCTGTGTTCATCAATTTTTCTAAATTCGCTTATTAATATAATGAATTACTGGGGTTGGGGAGATAGCTCCATGGCACAAGTGCCTGCCGGGCAAGTGCAATGTTGCGAGTTCAAACTCCAGTCCGCAAAAAAAAAAAAAAAAAAAAATAAATAAATAAATAAATAAATAAATAAATAATAAAAAAAATTACTGATTCTTTTGGGTTTTAGTCCTATATCCAAGAAATGATACTTTTCCTTATTTCTATATTATTATATTTGTTTTCTTGTGCTTTCTACACTGGCTAAGCTCTTTGATACAGCCTTAAGTAAGAATTATGATAGGAAATCTTTTTCTCTGCTCCTGTTATCCTCATGCTGACACATTGTGGTGTCCAGAGTGTAGAATTCCTGTCTGTATGTGAAATAAGATCTGGCTGCTCTTGACAGTGGCTAAGGAATCACATTCGAGGGTTGAATGTCCTTCGATATGTAGGTGCTTAATCAGAAGAATACACTTTTCTTCAAGCAGATTAATTGTGTTTCATGGCCTAGAAAACATGAGAGGGGTTGCTGGTTCCCTAATAAGAGCTATTTTGTCCTTTGACTCTTAGATGTGCTGTTAGCCAGCTAGAGCCTCTATCTTTAATCCACCTAGCTTGATGTAACCAGATTCATGCTCTTTTGTAACCAGTGGCATGTAGGACGGAGTCTTCTGTGAGATTCCTGACACATTTCTTTAAATGGGCTACTCTTCTAGTGCCTGCAGACACAACTATAAAAGTTGGGGCCTCAGTAACCACACCTTGGGAATGGCAGAGCAGTTCTAGAAAGAGCCATACGGTGGTCCTCAAAATCCTGTGGAACTGTAGGAGGTGCCAGCCCTAGTCTGCCGACTGTCAGAGTCCCTGCACAGGAGAGGTAAGCTGCAATGCATCTCTCCCTATTACCGTGGGCTTTCTGTCATATAGGGAAGATGAATTAAACAGTGAATGGAGGTGTTGTGTGCTTTTGCTGATCAAACAGTTTATAGATGTTTTACCAGTAATGCTACTAAGTTTCACCTCCACTTTTTACTCAGATGATGAATACTTTTATTGAGAATTTCTGTCACATTTAGTGTTGCAAAGAATGAATGATAAACATAATCTATGATCTCTAACCTAAGAGGCACATAATAGATTCAGCAAGATGGTCCTCCAACACAGAGTAATTAAAAAGGAGACTTTGATTCAGTATGGGTCAATTATGGTGATAATAACAGTGCTAGGTAGGGTAGTGTGCTAGGTATGAGGAAAAGGAAATTGGTTCAAATGTCGTTCTTGATAAAGGTCTTTTTTTTTTTTTTTTTATGCCTTACTTTCCCTGTCTACTGGGGAAGGAGGAACCTGAAGATTCTGTTTTTATTTTTTTTAAATTTTCACTTATTTATTTTTTATGGGTTTAGAACAGGGTCTACAGGGTCTCCCTACATAGATGAAGCTCCTAGTGATCCTCCCAAGGTGGAGCCTCCCCAGCGCTGGGGTTACAGGTGCACTCCACCATGCCCAGTCTCAGTCCCTATCTCAGTGTGCCCCAGGGGAAGGGCCAGCTTGGCAGGGCAGGGGATTGAACCCCCAGCCACTGTGCTCTGCCTAAGCAGGTGCTTTAGTCTGCTGAGCTATCTGGCTGGCCTGCACCTGAAGATTTTAAAATTCTCTTCCAACTTGACTCTTCTGTGAACCCTCCAGTCCTCACAATCTGATGACTCAAGCAAACTGTTAATTTAGCTTCCTCCACGCTGTATACAAAAATATTTTAAAACTAGGATGAAATTTAAATCCTGATCTTGGGCCCGGCGGGATGGCTCAGTGGTCTAAAGCACCTGCTTGGGAAAGCTTGGGCAGCTTCAGGGACCGCGGTTCGATCCCCGGCACCACATGCTGTGCCAGCCCTGCCCTTGGGGCGGGCTGAGCTGGCCATAAAAATGAGTGAATAAACAAACGAAGGTTCTGAAACAAGAAAAAATAAATAAATAAAATTAAATCCTGATCTAGAATTAATCATATCCTTCTTCTAATTTGAAAGCTATTAATTCGTTCAGTGTGAAAGAATTATTGTGCTTATTTTTAGTTCATGTACTTACTAGTGAATGCCAAAGCAGATTCAACAAAATTTTTTCTAGCTGGAAGGAGAAAGGGAACAGGGGATATGTCAAGCATATAGGAAACTTCCTACGGGAGTTCTGGAAAGGGGTTACACCATCAAGAGGGCAAGGACATGGGCTGTAATCATCACCTCCATCAACCTAGAGCATCGCTATATTACCACCAAGATGGAGGATGATGTCTCTATTTGTTTACAGGAACCATATCTGGTAAAGTAAAAACAAAACATGTGGTGTGGAAAAATAGCTTTTTGTGCTGTAGATAAATTAGTTTTGCAAATGTGGCTTATATGTTGCAAGTCTATTTTCTAAACCTTTTAATATGTATGTAAAAGAGCAAATTTCAAATGGGAAAAGTATGATGGACAAAATGTCAGACACTTTACAGAAGAAAAAACATAAGAAAAGTTGTCTGTTGATAATCAGAAGAGCAGAAGTCAAAATCACAGTAAAATGCCATCATACATTCAACAGACTGACCAAATCGTGAAAGTGTGAAATACCAGTGTAGGCAACTTATGTTATGAACAGAACAGGAACTGCTATTTTGGAAAACAATTTGGCTTCATATAGAATATTGTTATGTAGTGGAGACATAAAAAAGAAAGAACCAGGGCCCAGCAGGATGGCTCAGTGGTCTAAAGCGCCTGCTAAGGAAAGCTTAGGCGGCTGCAGGGACTGCAGTTTGATCCCTGGCACCACATGCTGCGCCAGCCCTACCCTCGGGGCAAGCTGAGCCAGCCATATAAATAAACAAACAAAAGTTCTGAAATAAGAAAAAAAAATAAAATTCTTAAAAAAAAAGAAAGAAAGAACCCAAAGTTCTAAAACAGAGGAAAATATAAATGCATGATGGTAGGTTCCTAAAGCAGAACAAACTATGACTACGTATACTAATGTGGCTGGATTTCTGAAGCACGTTGAGTGAAAAAAGCAAGTTACAGGATGACACATTTCCTACTATTCTATTGACATAAAATTGTAAAACTGTGCAAAGTTAAACAATACATTGCTTAGAGGCACAAGTTTGAAACTATAAAGGAGTAAGAGTGCTGATTTTCTTGACATTCTTGGTGACTATGCTTATGCCATGTCTGCACTTGAAATATGCAGGGTGTTACCATGGATGTAGTTGACACTGATGATCCACTGCCTGAGTGTCAACCCTGGTGGAACAAATTAATGCCGAAAGTGCTTCAGGGGTTGGGAGACAGCTCAGTAGAATAAGCACTTGTCTGGCAAGTGCAAGGACGTGAGTTCAATCCCCAGTTCCACAATAAAATAAAATAAAATAAAAGTGCCGCAAATCCTCATTATTAAGATCTGTCAGTATGGAGCTTTTCTTTAGCACATAGGTCACTCTGGGAGGCTGAGGCAGGAAGATCACAAACTCAAGCCCCACCAGGGCAACTTAGCAATTTAGAGAGACTCTTTTTCCAAGAGACAAAGTGAAAAGGCTGAGGATGTAGAGGCCCAGGGTTCCAGGGGATGTGGCTGTGGGAAGACAGAAGGAAAACAGGGGTCGCCTGCACCCTGTCCACTGCCCCTGTCTTCTCTGATGGGCTGATTTTTACTCCCTCTGCTTTCCTTTCTTTTCATCTCTCTTTCTCCATCAAATAGAACTAGAGACTATGTGTATCATTTGCTTCATTGTTTGAACGAAAATTTCTAGTTTTTCTTCAATTTACGTTGAGTAGGACATTTCATAGTTGCCTGTAGTGAGTTGTAAAGAGCTCTTGGGTTGAACTCTTCTGAGTTTGAAGTCCTCTGTAGATAAAAACCTTCTGCTCAAGAGCTACAGGGTCAGGATGAGTTCAGACAACAGTGTCTGTGATGCCTGTGGCCACTAGGTGGCAGTAAATAGCCCGGGGAAAGGCGACTAGCCTGAGAGCAGAACCCTTACTGAATCATGTGGCCAATTCCTGTTACCGGAAAGTCTACAAAATCTAATTAGTATTCAAAGGATTTTAAGCTTCTGCTTGAGAAAGATCTTAGCTGTTGCTTAGGAGCTCTTTTATCTAAAGGAATTAGAAATCGTTCAGATCTATGAAGCCAGGAAAAAAAACATTGGCAGTATGATTTTTTATTTTATTTTATTTTATTTATTTATTTATTTATTTTTTTGTCTTTTTGAGACAGGGTCTCACTATGCAGCTCTGGCCTTGAGCTCACTTTTGTAGCCCAGGCTGGTCTCGAACTCACACCGATCCTCCTGCCTCAGCCTCCCGAGTGCTGGGATTACAGGCGTGCGCCACCACGCCCGGCACATGATTTTTTTTTTTTTTTAAAGAAAACTATCTCCTAATCAAAATCATTTAAAAAAAAAAAAAAAGTCCGAAAGAACTGTTTTCCAATAGTTTTATCATTTAATTTTTGAACTGCACATTTCCCCTGAGAGGTCCTGCTGATTCCTTATTCAAGACGAGTAGGGTGACCCTGAATATAATTAATGTGCAGCCACAAGAGAAGGACCTGAGCTTGTATTCTTGAGCTGAGGAGTGGGTGGAGCTCACAGGGAAAAGAACTCAGGTTCCGGTATTCGCTCCTCTAGACGTTCCCTTTGTCATAATTGCCTGCCCCATAGGGGCACAGTTTATGTTGTATTAATAATAGCTATGCTGGTAGGTGCTCACTTTGGAGCGAATTAGAGCACTACTGCCCATCCAGTGTGATTTTGTCTCCTAGGGTGCGTGTAGCAGTCTTGACATATTCTTTTAGTGTTACAGCTGGAGAAAAGCTAGTTGCATCTGATAGGTAGAAGCCAAGGATGACGCTGAACATGTCGAAGTGTACACAGCAGGCCCCAGTCTCAAGCCCTGGACACAATCATCTGGCTCAGAAGGTTAAGAAAGCCTGCTATGGTGGAACCCAGATATTTAACTCCTGAGTGCTGGAATCTTTTTTTTTTTTTTTTTTCTTTAAGGGACCAGAGTTCAAACTCATGACTTTGTATTTGCCAGTCAGGCACTTGTGCCATGGAGCTGTCTCCCCAGCCCCTCTGAGTGCTGGAATCTTAATTTTAGATTTTATTTTGAGGTTACTCAAACATTAAGGTTTCACTGATACTAATTCATTTAATGCCCACAAAAATCCTACCTTTTTTTCCTTGCTTCTGAATGTGCCGTTGAGACTTTATAAAACTGGAAAACATACACACAATTATTCTGCATGTAACTGATAGTTTTTTTCAGGTGTCTGGCACAGCAGAGAAACAGGCAGAAGGAAAAAAGGAAAGGGACTTTGTTATCTTGGAGGACAGGAGAGAAATTGGGGAAGATAAGAAATTCTCTTGATTGGAACAAAGGAAATTTGAGGCTTTTATGGCCTTTTGCCAGGGGTGGAGTTTGAAGGGGATGTTTAGATATACCAGAGGATCTGATTGGGGGATCTTCCCTGAGGGAGTGGGAGAGGTAAAAGGAAAGTGTACGCTGGGCTGAGTTGAAGAAGAAGGGGAAAGGTGGTCTTGGAGAAGATGAGCTTTTGTTTTAAGGGCTTCAGCCACATTAGATGACAGCATGATAATTTAGCAATTTGTACTAGGGCCAGAGCCTGTCAGTAACATGTGCAGTTAGTTGAGAATTCAACCCCAAGCAGCTAGGCTTTAGAATTCTTTTGCATATAAAACTTGCCTAGCAAATATAAGTTAATACAGAATCCCATCCCATAGCTACAGATCTTTAAAGAACAGCCCCCTTCTAGGAGAACAGGATCCATTCCTGTGCAGAGCTGCTCATGTTGTAGTCGCTGGTGATGAAGGGGACAGCTGTGTGCCACAGAGCAGAGGCTCCGGAATAAGTAGATGAGGGGCAGGGTGAGACACGGCCCATGTCTGAGGAGTGTGTTTTTCTGTTCCAGCCCCATTATGTGAACCAGACTCATGGAGCTCCTCTGTCATTCACGTTTGCAAGCCTGGAGTGATGCCCCAGCCAAGATAAGGGGTTCGGCTGCCATACCCATGGGACAGGCTTCCTATAACTGTCTTCTGGCCATGGCATTTGGCGATTCTGGGAAGCACATGATTCCTGTGTTAATCTCTCCCAGGCCCAGAAAAGAAGCAAGGAGGGAAGTACTCCTGTAGCCACACGGCCCTGGCCCTCCCCGGACTTCCCTTCAAAGCCTAGGTCAGAGGCATTGCAGATGGCAGTGTGAGCAGAAGGCCCCTGCGAGACGTGGTTCTCCTCCCTCCTGTCCCCTCCTCCACACCCCATTTCCCATCTCCTCTTTCCTCCTCTCAAGGCATCTAAAGGTAAAGTGATGGCTGCCTCACTTCCGAGCAGCAGTCCTATTGAGCGCTCGCTGAGCATTCCTAGATCCCTAAATGGCAAAACCTAAACTGGACTGAAGATGGTTGAGAACACACTTATTTGTTTGCTTGTTTGTTTTGCTTTTTCTGAAGATCAGTAGATGGAGGTCCAAAGAAGAGGGAAAAGGAGCTGTCTTGGGCTCAGTACTAGCAGAGTCAGAGGTCTTGGGAGTCTCAGGCATCTGGATTCTTGGCCTTTCCTAGTGATTTCCAGGTATTCCCATGGGAAAGAGACAGGCAGTGGCAGTCAACCAAATCTTCTATCCAGAGACTGAGCCTTATGGACCTCGCGTCCTCGTTTTGTCTACATAGTACCTCACATGAAGGAGGAGCATCGCTGCACCAGCTTAACAGTACAAAAAAGCATGAGTGAAAATTTTAGTAGGTAGAAACGGAAGAGAAGGAGCTGGGGAGCTGGGGAGATAGCTCTGTGGCACAGTGCCTGCCTGGCAAGTGCAAGGTTGTGAGTTTGAACCCTGGTCCTGAAAAAAAAAAAGAAAGGAAGAAAGAAAGAAAGAAAAGAAACAGAACAGAATCTAGACCTGAAGCCCGGTGCTGTATTTGCTGTTAGCTTTTTCAATTGGGAAGGAGACCAAGAGTTAGAAGAAACAGGGAGAAAGGGTTTAAAAAAAAAGAAGGAAAAGAATTAAGATATATTATGTGTGTGTACCAACTCCCCAGGATAAATGTAATCATTGTGACCTGAACATGGAATAATAAAAAAAAATTAAAACATGGTTGCTATGGTAATGCAGTCCTCCATGTAAGAACAATTTTACAACTGTGTGTGGGGGAGCACATCTGAAATACCAACTACTCTGGAGACGGAGCAGGAGGATTGAAAGTGGGAAGCCAGCCTGGGCAATTTAGAGAGACTCTGTCTCAAAATTAAAAATAATGAAAAGGATGAGGATGTAGCTCAGTGGGAGAGCAAATTTCCTAGCATTACTAAGGCCCTGGGTCCAGTATCTACTATCATAAAAAACAGAAGCCAAAAATTTAAAAAAGGCATTTTGCAAACATGTATTACTCAAGGAAGATGTGGCTAGAGCTGGCTTTGTTTCATAACTAACACCTGAAATTATATTATAAATGCATAAAGGAAGCAATTTTTTTCTCAAAGCCCCTTATATCGATAGTCCCATGTCACCCTTACCTTTGTAGTACCAGAATTGGCAGAAGAGTTGGCACCATAAATTTTAAAGACTTCTTCAATTGGGATACTGTTCTGTTAAACAAAAACAACAATGTATTATTGTATCATGGCTTTTCTTTTATTATAAAATTAATATAGCTGTAATATATGTAGTACTATTTGTGGCCTTATAGGCACTAATAAGTAACGTTAGAATAACTAGATGAAGTCTTGCTATGTAGTTCAGCTTGGCCTTGAACTCACTTTGTAGCCTCAGTCTTACAAGAGCTTGTCTCATAGGCACTGGTTACCATGCTGTAGTACATAACTAGATAAACCAGTTTTCCAGATACCAACAGAACTCAGAATTTTTTATTATGCCTTTAAAAATGAACTTTTTTTTTTTTTTTGGTCTTTTTGAGACAGAGTCTCACTATGCAGCTCAGGCTGACCTTGAGCTCATTTTTGTAGCCTAGGCTGGTCTCAAACTCATACTGATCCTCCTGCCTCAACCTCCCAAGGGCTGGAATTAAAAATGAGCATTCTGTAAAAAAAATGAAACATTTACTATTAGTAAATCCTAATCATTTAGAACAATTGAAAGATAACATACATAAGCATTGATATTAAAATGCACACAATGGACATAATATAACCACATATTTCTATTTATATACTTACGTGGGTTGTATATAGGTGTCCCCCCAAAGCCTCATACAGTCATAGGGTGGATTCTGGAATTTGTAATTGGTTATTGTGCAAATGGGTGCTATGCCTCCCCAGGAGCAGGTGATCTGCATTTCAGTGTAAGGTAGGAAGAGCAGTTAACTGCTTGAGCTGCTGCTAGCTCTCCTGGCACTCTTGCTCTTAGCTGCGGCTGTGAAAGGTTGCTCTCTGCCATGTGCCACTCTCCTTGGAGCCAGTTGAATATGGACTGAAACCTCCAGTAACTCTGAGCTAAATAAACCTTTCTGTCCCTCATTTTGAGTGTCGGGGGATTTGTCCCAGCAAGGAGAGAGAAGAGTAACTAAGACACTTACCATTAAGATTCCAGCATAAGATGATAAAATCATTGCTTCCCTCTCTCTGTAGTTTGGATAAACAGGTCTGCTGTGAAGTGGCAATTTTCTAAGGCAAGTGTGAATAAATAAGAGTAGATTTATTTTTGTTTCCAAAATTATTAACACATATCCGTTGTACCACTGAAGGGGCCCCACTTCGACATTTCTGTCCGTGGACGCACTGATCGGGCTCATCAGCCCCCCTACCCTCTCTCCTCTTTTCCCCTCTTCCTCTCCCTCCCCTCCTCTACTTACAGTACTCATTTTTCTTTGCATCTACTAAGGTCACTGTAATAATCCTAAGGAATCTGCAGTGGTTGCGTGCTGGCCACTTCTTTTATAAAATTGGTGTGCCTGGCGCTCCATCAGTGGAATGCACACTCTGAATTTTGAGTCCTCCAGTAGTGATGAGTTTGCCCTTTATCCATATCTTCATAGCTACCAGACAGGGCCCCCAACTAGGGTGGGCCTAGCCTCTCCCTATCCTGTGATGTTTTTTGGGGGGAACTGCCTTTCCCCGCTGTATATCTAGGGAAGCTAAGAATACTCTAAAGTTCCAAGGATGGAAAATTCATTGCGGACTAAACTAGTTAATATGTCTATCTTTGATTAACCCGGAGGGAGTGGGAGCTAGAGGTACATCCTAGTGATGCCAATTAAGTTTTAATGAAGCTTTGCCCAACACAGGCCTGCCTACAGGGTGCTATCCTCCCTCCCTCCCTCCCTCCCTCTGTCCCTCCCTCCCTTCCTTCCTTCCTTCCTTCCTTCCTTCCTTCCTTCCTTCCTTCTTTCTTTCTGTCTTTCCCTCCTCCTCCTTCTTTCTTCCTCCTCCTTCTCCTCTTCTTCCTTGCTTAATTACAATTGTTCAAACCGGATTTTCTGCTCTATTACAACTGAAATCTGACTGCTACAGTCATTTAAAACAACTGTATGGTCTTGACCATGGTACAGAAAAAGTAAAAAACTGGCCTCTGGAGTAAGCTATTGGATCCCAGCCCCACTCATTCTGTGTTTTCACCAACTGAGTCATTATGTCTTGGTGCCACACATAGGACAGAATTCCAATTATCCTGGAAAGGAAATTTTCCCAAGACTCAAACTCAGATACGTATCTGTTCAAATGTCTGACAGTCCTTAGGGAAAGACTGCAGGCTTTGCCCATAGAATCTACCATTTTAAAAGCCTGAGCACGTATCTAGTATAGCATGGCACAGTCATGTTTCACTAGTGGAACATTTCACCTGATCAAAGCCAATCAGAAGAGTTGACAACTAGGTAAATGCACCTGTGACTTCCTAATAGAGCAATGGCAGGGTTTCTTTCAGTTTCTAGTTAGAAGGGGGTATAAGTTCTATTGTATTTTCAAATTGGAGTGTCTCATGGTACAACCTGCTAGTTGGGGGTGGTGGTGGAACTCTCTCTAGGATTAACCAGAGTAAAGCATTGAAAAGGAAAATAGCAAACATATTTCAACTTACATGTCCTCCCACTCCAGCCAAGTTAAATCTGAGTGATCCAGCCACCGCAGGCCCATGCTGATGGCCAGGTCATAGTGTGCCTGGAAGCAGAAGGCATAAACGGGGAAGGAGTGGGTTTACACAGGGGCCCAAGGGCTCCCTGGACCCAGTTAGGATATTGTCCTGCCCTGTCATTTCCAAAGGGAAGGATCAGTAGTTCTATCTAATAACCTATTGCTCAAGCCACAAATAGTTTATGATTTTCAGGCATTAACTTCATCTTCCACTAGAGCAGTTATGCAATTTGGAATCATCCAGAAAGGAAAGGATAGATCAAGGAAAAGTGTTAGTAAACTGGGAATCAGGGAATTAGGACCCAAGTCTAGGTACCACCAACAGCTTATAGTAGGTCCTTGGGTGAATGATTTGTGTCCCCTGGGCCTCAGTTTTTTAAAAATTTGTAAATCGAAAATGGTGACAGCAGGAAAAAGGACCAGAGAGAACAATGTCTCGTCCTGCACGGTGTCAGGGATGTACCTCTAGAGCACAAGCCAAGTGTTTGGGGACCCTGGAGGAACCATCATGTCTATCTGGGAAAGGAAAGACGGTCCTGAGAGTATCCAGGAGGTGACTTCCTAAAGGAAAGCCATGGGGATTCAGGAAAGCTGCAGGTGGGGCAGGGTGTACCAGATGGAGGGACTAGCAGGAGGCAATACCTGATTAACTGACCCAGAGAAAGTCCCACATAGTTTAAAACCGAGGGCCAATTGAAAATCCCTTCCTACCCTTGTGATGACCTTTGGTCATTTCTAAGTACTTTGTTTCATAAGCCTATTTGCCAATTATCTAGCAAAGTACATTCCTTCTCTCCTCCTCAAAGTCATGCTTTATACAAGGTTAATTTAGGTTTTATTTTAGATCGATTCTAAGGTTCTAACATTCTCTAAAGTGTATAATTATTTTTTTTTTCTGGGCTTGAACCAAACTGAAATGTGAACCTACACAAATATATAAATACATAGGGAAAACTGGAGCATGCTCTGTTGCTGAAACCTAATCCAGAGTTTGAGACCTGGGCCAGCAGAGGTGGCAGTACCTTGTTTGCTCATTAGGAAAGCAGGTTCCCTGCCTGACCCCAAACCTCCTGAATCAAAACAGACTTGTAATGAGACCTCATTAAAATTTAAGAAGCACAGCTCTCTGGGGGTTCATTTCTTTGTTTAATATGCATACAGAGAGGATAAGGCTTAGCTATGAACAACTACAAGGGGGGGGATCGGTGGTCAGCAAGGCACAAGGCAAGTGTCTGGGCAAGCTGGAGGAAGAGCTGTCAGGGGGCAGAGGGAGGAGGCAATGCACAGCA
Source organism: Myocastor coypus (assembly GCA_004027025.1). NCBI lineage: Eukaryota > Metazoa > Chordata > Mammalia > Rodentia > Myocastoridae > Myocastor > Myocastor coypus. The sequence goes on along the minus strand of PVJA010040274.1, from coordinate 3,045 downwards.
GGGGATCTGAGCGCTTACTAACTTACTTATTTTGGATTAGATGCTCCTTTTTCTTTTCTTTCTTTCTTTCTTTTTTAATCAGAGCCTAACATAAATCTAGGCTTGAACAGGAGTAACAAAGGATTTTAGGATAACCCAGTACTTTGGGTTTCCCTCATTAATTCAAACAGTAAGGAAGTGATGATACTTGAGGACAACCTGATAGCTAATCTTGTCACATTTTTAACATCATGAACATTGCATTTTTAGCCATTACTCATTTGCTTTTTAATCCTTCTTCCCTCACAGGACTCTTTCTGTCTCATTTTCATTTTGCCTCCTGTTTATGAGTTGAAGTGACCCTATGAAAGACCTTAAGGTGAGGAAAATGAGGAAGAGCACAGTTTTGGGACATGTGTTTCAGCAGTGCCCTGATTTGCTATTTAAATTTTATCCTAGTTCGTCCTTAGTAACATATATAGAACACAAACGTGAGTTGTTTCTTTACCATATCATCCAGAAAGGTGAGTTGCCTTTTTCCTTTTGGGTCAAATTCATTTTCCCGTAGTCTGATGCCAATATAATCGCCCCTTAAAAGAAAGAAAGCAGCCTTGAACCGTTGTGGGTAATGTAGGGATAGAAAGAGGCTCATCCCCCAACCCTCTCTCCAAGACCAAAATACAACAGAAGGCCATGAAGACCTACCCGGTAGTTGAGTTCTTATTTAATTTTTGTCGACATAGTAGTCTGTAATGCTTCAGGTTTTAAGTGTTTAAGCATAATTAACTTATTTCACATTTGTCTAAAGGTCAAAATGGTTATTGGGATGGAATTTACAGGTTAGCAGAAAAGCTACTAGATATCCAAAGACAGAAAAGATCTTTTGTTTTTGCTTTTAAAAGATTAGGATTGCGACCCATTGTTTAAAATAAAAATCCTCTTGCTGCTTGTATAAAATCCTGGCAGAATGTCCAAAGCTGGTGCACTGCAGATGTGTAAAATGCTACAGAGATAGATTATCTACACTTAAGCCTTTCCCTCATTAGGATGCTTGCTTTCAGAGGTTCTCCCTAATCATTCATTAGAAATTTTATATTAGTGTATTTCTATCAGAACTTTTTTAAAACAGTGATTTGGAATAAGAGGAAGTTGATGACGTAAGGGGAGGAGAGTAGAGGGATTCCACCCAGGGACAGTTGGACCAGGGCATAGGGGGAGGGTCTGAATGGACTAATAAGGGAAAGGACTCTGTGTCTGAGGCTGATTCTTACCAATCTCACCCCTTTATGAAAGTCCACTAGGACATTTTAGCCTACTTACTATGTGGAGGATAAGGGTTTTTTGTTTGTTTGTTTGTATTTTAATACACGGTCTACAGGGTCTCACTATGTAGATCCAATTCAATTTATAGAGTTTTTTTTTTTTTTTTTTTTTTTGTTGTTGTTGTTGTTTTCAGCCTCCCAAGTACTGGGATTACAGGTGCACAGTCTCAATGCCCAGTCTCAATCACTGCCCTAGTGAGTTCCAGGGGTGGGGCCAGCACAGCACAGTAGGGATCGAACCCCTGGCCTCTGTGCTCTGCCTAAGCAGGCACTTTAGTTCACTGAGCTATCTGGTTGGCCCATGGAGGATAAGTTTGTTTCGACCTTCCCCCAGCTTTCTTTTGAATAATTAATCTTTTCTAGATTCATAAAAATTCTTGAATTCTTGCTGTACATTCCAAGATAATTTCAAGTAGCCTAAAAGTATTTTTTGCATATATAGTTGTATGTACATCAACTTTGAAATCCTAATTCTTTGCATGGGGCATGCAGAAGAGTTGGCATTCATGGCTATGGTTTGTTATTACTATAGTCATATTCAGGGATTACATGTTAACATGAATTCATACATGATTTATGTTAGCATTTCTTAGTATGCTAAGTAGGCAGAAGAGAAACATTTGAGGGGATCTATAATAGGTTCTTTGATGAAAGGAGTATTATTATTATTCCTATAATTTATATATGAAATAGTATATAATTTTTCCCTCTCTTTTTATATGCTTTTTGATTTTTTCATTAGCATTTGCTAAGTAAAGTTAAAAAGAACTACACAAAAGAAAAAAACATTCAGAGGAAGCAATTTTTTAAAAAAATATTTAGATGTCAAAAAAAAGATGAGTTACTGCATCGAATATGACAAGAGTAAAAGGCAGTGGCTGTAACTGGACTGCTGGTCTTTGGGGCACCTTTCTAAGGACTCCCTCATATCTTTTCCAAGCAAGGTCAGCCCCTTGCAGCAGCTCATCCTGCCTACACTGGCCGACTGGCTGAGCTCCATGCTCAAATTCTAGAATTGGGATGCCTCGGTCTGCATGCTTCTAGTAGAAACATCCTACTGAGACTTAGCACACTGCACTGTACCATGTGTGAGGCCTCCCTGGCAGGAGAAGAGGCCAGGCCTTTCTCTGGCTTTCTTCTCTAGAGCAGGAGTAGTCTTCTGCAGTGTTTTCCCCCACCTTCCAATACCTAGGCCATCTATGACAACCCACTAAATGCCAAAGGTCATAAATCAAAGTTATTTTCAATCATACTCACAGCAGCTTTTTCATTTCCTTCTTTACAAGCCTTCTTTCCATAGTTAAAGGTTTATCCAGTTGAGCAGCTATCTGCAGTTCACACTGCACCTGTACACACACACACACACACACACACACACACACACACACACACAAACACACACACATTACTCTGGAGGTTGTTAATACCCAAATATAACAAAAGTGTTAGTCTTGCTTCTGGGATGACAAGTTCCTGGCTGTTCATCATACTATCTTTTGTACTTCTGAAATCACAACTTTAAAAATCACTACTCTAAATATAATTAGGAAGAAATCTTTGGATATAGGTAGCATATAAACTGCAAGGCACACTGTGGCCAGCTCTCCAACGGTAAGCAATGACAAAGTAGGACACAGAGTCAAGTAAATTCTCTGCTGGCCAACTTAGTTATTTTATTTTATTATTCTTTTTTTCATGCCCATTTCCGGTTTTTTTTTTTTTTTTTTTTTTTTTTTTTTTTTTT
>PVJA010040273.1:0-18601 GCA_004027025.1 Myocastor coypus | reverse complement strand
AAAGAAAGAAAGAAAGAAAGGCTAGATGATGTTTGAAAACCTAGTAGATAAACTGTCAAGGTAAAAATAAAGAATAGAATTATGCATTTGAAGTTGTAAACTACTACTTAAAAGCTAAACATAACATAGATTGCTAAACATTAAAGAGGTTTCAAGTGCAAAATGTGTGTATTCTATAAGAAGTATTTTATCCAAAAAATAAATAAATGGAGAGATTCTATTTTCTCAGTAGTTCAAGAGGTACCTGTGTGTAGACCCCATTTAATTATAATTCAACATGTGTACAGTTCTATGCTTAACAATATTAATAAGAAAATATTGAAAATATATATTGTATGGAGAGTATGCCTTAGTTACTTTCTTTGTTGCTTAAAAAATACTCTACAGCCACAGCCTAGGGGATATATTTATTTTGACTTAAAGGTTTTGGAAACTTCAGCCAATGATCTGCTGGCTCTAAGTTAAGGCAACATAAAAGTGGCCCCTGGTAGAGAAGAAACAGTTCAAGATATGGCCCAAAGGAAGAGAGACACCAACTTGAGAGGAAAAAGGTGTTAACTTTCCAGTCATGTCCCCAGGGACCCAATTAACTACCACAACGCTTTGCCTCCCAATGCCAGAGTTCACTATGAACTCCATGATTTCTGTTGCAATAAGCAACTATGGGTGCAAAGAGGATGAAAAAGTTCACTTGGAGTCAACATTTGATTCAGTTACCAAGAGGGCCAGGGAAATGATTTATTGGAAATTCAGAGCACCCTGCCATCAGGAAGACTCTGGAGAAGAGAAAGGCTCCAAGCCAAGAACTCTCTGGCTTTTGTTTTGAATGTTAGTGTAAGAGAAAAAAAAAAAAAAAAAAAAAAAAAAAAAAAAAAAAAAAAAAAAAAAAAAAAAAAAAAGACAAAAACCAAGAAGGAACACAATTTGGGCAAGGAACTGTCCAGCAGAGTCTTGGGGAAAGGAAAAGGCCAGAGGAAACCTGCTTTCACCATTCTCATCTTTTGTTGTTTAATTCTTTGATTCTTACAGAGTCTGTGTTGCTTTGCATCTTACTGTTTAGTTATTTGTGTGCGTTTGCTTCTTGGTTTAATCATTCCTTTCTCATGGAATCTATGTGCTTTTGCCCCAGAGTTTAACCAGTCACTAGCAGCCAAGTGCACTACGGAGTTGCACATCCCCATGGCCTAAACGCCTTCTGAAAGCCTCACCTATGATCAGATGAGGCAGAGAGGAGATCTAGACTGAAACCTTAATATTTGCCCCAGGCCCCAACAAGGCTCCCAGGTGTCTCTTTATGCAAAATGCATGTTGTCCATCTCTAAGAGTCGTGAACTTTCTAAAAGTTCTAGCATTTTTGAAAAACCTAAATCGAAATTCTCATCTGAGGTTCAAATCAAGTTCTTAGCTAGAAACCCCTGCAAAAAATGAAAAGAAAGTTTAACACTGTTGACAGACAATGCCACAAGGTAAACTCTTACATTTCAAAAGGGAGAAGTGGAGAAATAAAAAGACAATAAAAACGAAACTAAGACCCCAAACAGCAGGACAAACAAATCCAGTTCTATACATCAGGCAATGTGTGGCAGCACATGAGTGCCAAACTACTTGACCCACCTTCCCTGCAATGAGCTGCTAGTGATCTTGCCCTCATGGCATCTCTCTCGGGCTGCTTTTGCTTGCCGCCTTCTTCAGACTTTCTGTGTTCTGAGCTTTTCCACTTTTATGGGTCTTCACTGCGCTTTGGTGAGAAACTTTTGTGTTTCATACCCACACACTGCCGTTGCAGGATCACTCTCTGGCCTCTTAGGCCTTCCTCTGAAATCTGGGTGAAAATCTTCCTAGCCCCACAACTCTTACATTCTACATGTGCATAAAACTCACACCATAGGGATGATGTCGAAGTCTGCCACCTGTTGGAGCACAGCTGAGTGATTCCTGCAGAGGCCTCTGAGGGCCTGAATGACTGAGCATAGTGGATTGATTCACAGGAACCAATTCCTGCTCCTTAGGGCTCTGACTTTCTAGTGTGTGGTGCTCTGAATCTTTCTCCTCAAAGCAGTCTTTCACCTTGCAGTTTTATGCCTCCCCAATGATGAGGCATTACCAGTACCTCACAATCATTTAAGGTATTTTTTTTTCCTATTTTCTGTTCAAAAGCACTTGACCTTTTTAATGCAAATCTTTTTCAGAAAAAAAAAACATCTTATTTCTTTACCAGAGCTTCATTTCTTGCCAAAATTGAAACTTCAAAATTATTCAACTGTTCCATTTCCTCTTGATTCACAATACAGAACTGGATAAGAGCCTTCAACAGTTCCAGAGAAACAGCCTGAATATTTGCCTACCTTGAATTTCAACTGCCAAATTAATTAGCTTAGTGCTCTTATTCTCAGGCTCCAGCAAATTTTCTGGACATGAGCAAGATGCGGACAAAATTTCTGCCACTGTATGACAAACATTGCCTGGAGTCTAACAGTCAGTCCAGTCTTTCGTCCCAATTGAAACTTCTTCAGCCTTCTGTGTATAATTTGCTTTTCTATCAGATTGTGGCAACCTGAAATTCAACCAGAATGCCCGAAGGAGTTCTTTTTAAGGCATTGTAATCCTGTTTCTGCAGCTTACATCTCCAAACCTTTTGAATTTCTTCCCAAAGTCACCTCCTAATTCTGCTGAATCGCATAGACATGGGGAATCAGAGAAGCCCCCAAATTTCTGGTATCAGATTCCATCTTAGTTACTTTCTCTTCATGGAGGTGCAGTGTCCAACACCCACGCCTCTAAGGAAGAAACGCTTATTCTGACTCTCAGTTTGTGGGAAGAAACGCTTATTCTGACTCTCAGTCTGTAGAAGTGTTGGTCCTTGCTAGCTCTAAGACAGAGTAACAGGGCAGAAGGCAGTGGAAAAATAGAAATAGTTCATCCCATGGCAGAAAGGGAGCAGAGAAATCAAAGGAGTGGGGAGGGTGAGGCACACTTCCAGGCTGGTGCTCCACTAAGCTCCACCTCTCAATATCACATTTAGCTAATCTGCTGCTAAGTGCATAATCCCATAAGCCAATCACCATGCAAAAGCCAAGCTACAAGAGCATACAGCTCTGGGGGGCTTCTACACATAAACTGTAAAACTGTCAATTGTTCTATTAAAGAATATAAAGACCCCTATCATCCATCAAAAACCTTTTATAAACAGATCATTTTATTCACTTTCTAAATGACTAAGCCTGATTCTAAAGACTGAGTTTAGCAAATAATGTGAAAACTTGGGCAAAATATTAGTGTAGTCACATATATATATATATATATATATATATATATATATATATATTGCACTGCATGTACTATATGTACTATATATCCTATATATACTATATGTATGTCAACTATATCTATATCTATATCTATTAGCATTTCCTTTACCATATCTTCCTCATTAGTCAAGTTGCCTACATCTCATTTCAACTCTATGTTTCTTAATATCTGATGTTCTCAGACACATTTAGAATTATGGGCATGTCCATCAAATACAAATGGACAAATAAAATGTGGTATTTCACACAGTGGAGTACTACTCTGCCATCAAGAAAGATAAATTTGAGTCATCTGTAGGAAAATGGGTGCATTTCACAATAACTTGAGGTTGAATAAATCAGACACACAAGTATAAATATTGCATTGTTTCTTTTACATGAGACATTTAAAATGTAACAAATGGGTAAGCAGAATAAATGTTATATAATATATCTTTCTCACATGGGAAAGTAATCAAGAGATGGGCCACAAGTGCAACTGTGAGTGTGATGCACATAAGTAAGCTCACTATGAGTAACGGAGTCTTCAGGTACAGGGAACACACGCTAATTAAATCACTTAAACAAGGAGTCATTGTTTTAATAAATAAGTAATGTTTCCTTGATAATTAAAAGTATTTCTCTAGCAAATCAGTTATTTGAAGAGTAAAATATACTACGCAGAAATTAGACATCTTTTTTGTTTATCAGGTACATTAACAAAATATGTAGACACAGTAATTTACATATTTAAGCTTTAATTTGTATAAGTAAAAAGAAAATTGATGTCCATGGAAAACGTTTCATATTTTACTTCAGTGAAATTCCATTATAGTCCACAACCATTGTTTAAAGCCATACCACACACCAGATAGTGTCAGGTGTGAGTAGAAATTGTACACAGGTAAAGGTCAGCATTAGTAATACTTTTAAATATTTATCAAGAGAAGTCTCTTTGTTAAAATATAGCCAAAAGATTAAATCTCTAAACACAAATATGACTTCTACGTGTTTTATTTATTATTATTATTATTATTATTTATTTATTTATTTATTTTATTTATTTATTTTTTTAACGGGACCAGAGTTCAAACTCATAACCTTGCACTTGTCAGGCAGGCATTTGTGCCATGGAGCTATCTCCCTAGACTTCTAAGCATTTTATCTTATTTCACTTTATGTTATTTTATTTTTATACTTTATTTTTATTACTTTAAATAAGAAATAACAATGTGACAGTTTCAAAACACATTAGGAGTACATTCGCAATAATTGATATAATGCATATTGTTGTCCTCATAGTAGTTATTCAGAGCAAAGGATTCAAACACGATAATTTTTCTAATCATTATTGGTACAAAAGTTTCTTCTCATTGAACTAAGAGAAAGTAGCTGTATACATATTCCAATGTTCCATAATCGTAGTTGGTTATTGGCACAACTGTCAATGTCAGAAGCTGTTGATTTAAGCCTTTTACAACTGAACATACTAATATAGCTTTACTTTTTATGCCTCGTGGTATAAGTATTTTAAATACCTTCTTAGAAACTTTCAGGCCCAACATAACTTAGAGAATTCCATTATTCACACACTTGTAAACACAAATGATGTTATATAAATTTTACCACACAAATTTTGGGACTAAGGGAAGATTTGCTTGTTTTATAATTTGCATTTTACTATTTAGAAATATTTTATAAATATACTACACAATATTGAACGTGAGTCACAATTCAAAATTAATAATAAAAAGTGAAATATCTTTAAGTGTGCCTTTTATTAGACCTAATAACTCATCCATCTGTGAAAATTATGATCTTTTTTTTTTTTTTTTTTTGCAGGACCTGGGTTTGAACCCACGACCTTGCACTTACCAGGCACATACTTGTGCCACGGAGCTATCTTCCCAGCCCCTAAGAGTCCTATTAATAGATATTAGGCATTGACAGTATAATGAGTTTTATTGCTCAATTCATATAAAATTACAAATCATGGTGATATTCTTCTATTTGAAAAATATGCTGCTTTATCCAAAGTGGTCTGTGGTTTGTGCTAGCATAAACACACATGTATGTATTGTTGAAGTTTATTTTCTTGCTTCTTTTTGCTGGATCTTGGCTCTCTAATAAATTTTTCTAATAAAATTCAGAGTATTTAGTATGATTTTTTTTTTTTTTTGTGAGACCAGGGTTCAAACTCAAGACCTTGTACTTTCCAGGCAGGCACTAGTGCCATGGAGCTATATCCCCAGCCCTCATTTACCATGATTATGGCAAGTAAGAAAGATGTGGAATTAACAGAAAATTACATTTTTTCTGAAATTTAACCTTTTCCCAAAAGCATAAAGTAAGAAAAAATGATATGGTGTCAATTTTTTTCAGAATAGTAGAATTAAACTTTTATGGAATATGGTAAATTTCTGAAAGTTTTATCTCCTCACAGTACAGTTCCACAGTTTCTATGCCATAAATCTGAGAATGAGCAATGTTTTTATCAAGGACGTAGTAGGATGCCTCTCTTCTTCCTTAGGAATTAAGTAGGAATAGTGTTCCCTTCTTCCATGTAAGCTTTACTGTCAATTCTTCTTCATGGTCTGATTGACTACAACATTATTCATATTTATGATGCAAATGTAGTGTTCTGATGTGTGTATTCATGAAGAAATGATAAAATAATAATTAATACTTCCTTCACATCAAATATCATGATTTATGATAAGAACATAAAGATTTCTCTTAGAAATTTAGAAGAATACAGTAAATTATTATGGTTTGTGTCTATATGACCCCCAGTGCTTCATGTTGTCATGGTGGCAGGCTTCAACAGTTTGTGATTGACTCATCATCCAAAGCTGGGATTGTGGGTGTGAACACTACATCTGTCCTGGAGTGGGTAACCTGTACACAGTATAAGGGCAAGAAAAAGACTTGGTTTCTAAAGCTCCTTCCATTTGTTTCTGTGGCTTTTGTTGTCTGCTCTGTGTGTGTGTGTGTGTGTGTGTGTGTGTGTGTGTGTATTTTCCTTTTTTTACACTTAATACGTGGTCTCCGTATGCAGTTGAAACTCATAGTGATTCTCTTCTGTCTCACCAGAGTTGATATTACAGAGTATGATACCACTCCAGCTTTTGGGTGGGGTTCCAGGGCCAGCATGGAATGCAATCTTGGGCGTTGGACTCAGGTTCTTGTGCTTGCCAAGCAGTGGGTTAGGCCACAGAGTTGTCTTCCCAGCGCTGCTGTCTTCTGTTGACATGAGTAGTTGTCACTCAGCTGCCAGTGAGCCAGCTGATTATGTACTGAAACCACCATAAAATGTGAGATAAACACATCTTTTTAACTTTAATTGGGGCATCAGGCATTCTGTCTCAGCAATGAGAGAAAATTAATGAAGATATAATTTGAAATTATAATCACTCTGCTGCACAATATTCCAGGAATTTATTTATCCTAACTGAAATGATATACTTTTAGCCAAAGATGCGGCTTCAGTCGCACCATAATACTTTGTAAAAACAACTTCAGTAATGCTGTCTTCCACGGATAAATAGGATCATGTAATACTTCTTTTCAGTACCTGTTATATTTCTCTGTGTTAATGTCTTTCAACTTAATTTATGTTGTAAAAATGACAAGATTTTCCTTGTATGAATAAATACTATTATATCATATACATTTATATAACATTTTTTATCCACTCATTCATCAATAGCATTGTTTCTGTATGTTGGTTACTTTTCATACAGCTACAATGAACAGGTGTCTGCAATCTTGCTTTACACAATGATTTTGTTTTCTTTCAGTGTTTGTACCCAGGACAGGATCATTCTGTTATATGATAGCTTATTTTTGTTTTTTGAAGAAACTAAATACCATGGTAACACTAACTTGCATCATTATGCACAATATATAAAGATTACTTTATCTTCTCCTCCACTTTCTCACTTGTTATCTTTCATTTATTTTCAACTTATTTGAAAACTTAAATATAATGATATTTTGAAGTACATAAATGTTGCAGAATGATCTCAATCTCTCAGGTCGAGCCTTGACTCTAAAATATTTCACCTCATCTGTCATTTTATCCTGTCCTCTACCCATCCTTATCCCATACCTCCCTTCAAAAGAGTAAAATCACCATACTAAGATGAAAATCAGTGACACAAGTATATGGCAAATGTTTGATTTTGTCATATAACTTTAGAGTTTGCTTCTGTGGTAGGAGGTAGCCACAAGTTTCTCACAAAATGTCTGCAGTTAAACACTGTCCATGAAGCTGTTGTTATTACTAACTGTATTACTTTAGCCAGCATTTCATAGGTCTTATAGTCAATTTTCCTACCCTATATAATAATGCTATGATGGTATTGAGTCACAGTCACCACCACAGCCCAATACAGAAGGATCATGTCTTGAGTCAAAAATTAACTTTGCAACCTTTATAAATTCAGAAGGTAGGCTCTTGGGATAGCTATAAAGAACCACCTACACTTACATGGGATCCCTGAGGAAAACACTTACCCTAGGGAAGCATCAACACTGGTGATAAATTTACCATTAGAAGTCAGAAGCATTAATATAATTAGAAGATACAATCTTTTCAGCTGTACATGGGATATTTTTTAAAATGGACCATATGTTATCCCAAAGAACAAGCTTAAGTAAATGCAAAGGAATGCCTATAATAGAAATTATATACCCATACATATTATCTGACAATAGTGCAATGAAATTGGAAATTAAAGGAAAAAGAAACTGCAAAACTTCCAAACACAGGAAAATTAAATATCACTTTCTTAAACAACAAATGGATCACAGATGAAGTTAGAGAAGATAAGTGAAAAAGCAGATACAATATGGAATGTAAAAGATGATATCTGTAACTAAATGAAAAAGAAGATACAAAATAGCAGAAATTATTAGACAAAATTAAAGCATCCCTAAGAAGGAAAGTTTTAGCAATAAATTCTTACATCAAGAAAACAGGTAAAGCACAAATGGACATTATAATGTTATACCACAAGCTTTTAGCAAATGTTCAGTAAATTGAGCCAAAATCCACATAGGGGAGGAAATTGGAAAGATCAGAGTAGAAACTAATGCCATGTAGACTAAGAAGACAACACAAAGAATAAACAAATGAAACAATTGGTTCTTCAAAAGAATAAATAAAATTGATAAACCCTTAGCCAACATAATCAGGAAGAGGAAAGAAAATATTCTAATTCATGCACTGAGAACTGGAAAAGGTGAAATCACTACAGATGTTGTGGAAACTCAGAAGATCATCAATATCTTCTTCACAAATCTCTATGCCCATAACAAGGAAAACACAGCCAAAACAGACAGATTGCTAGAAATACGAAAATTATGAAAGCATAATCAAACAGACATAAAAATTCTGAATAACCTAATGTCAGTCAATAGTGAAAAATTAACTAATAACAACAAAGAGAATCATATATCCCCATGGTTTCAATACTGAATTCTAAAAGAAATTTACAAAGGATTTAACTCCAATAATCCTCAGGCTCATTAAAGTAATGGAAAACATTACTCCCTAAATCATTCCTGGAGGCAAGTATTGCCTTGATAGCAAAGTAAAAAGAATACTACAGGCCGATCTCACTCATGAATACACATTCACAAATCCTCAATAAAGTACTAGAAAACAGAATGCAGCAAATTATCAAGAAGGTTATATTTCATGACCAGGTTGGATTAACCCAAAGAATGTAAGGATGGTTCAAATATGAAAATCAGTAAATGTAATGCATCATGTCAGCATATTCAAAAATAAAACTCACATGATCAACTTAATGTACACAGAAAACAACATTTGGCAAAGCCCAACAATCATTCAAGATAAAAATCCTACAGAAATTCAGAAGAGATTGTCTTTAATGCAACCTGGTAAAAGCCATGTATGACCAACCCACAGCCAATATCACACTAAGTGGCCAAAAACTGAAAGCTTTCACTCTAAAAATCAGGTACAAAACAAGAAATACCATGATTGTCAAGCTACTCAGCCTAGTTCTGTAAATACTAGTCATAGTGATTGGACAAGAGAGAGAAAAATAAAGGAAATAAGGATAGGAATGGAAGAAGTTAAATTATCATTATTCTCAGATGACATAATACTCTACATAGAAGATCCCAAAAACTTCTTCAAAAGTTCTAGATCTAATAGACCAACTCAGTAGTGTAGCAGATGCAAAGTCAGTGTTCAGAAATTAATAGCATTCCTGTACACAAATGACAAGCTCACTGAAAAATCAGGAAAATCACACAGTTCATAACAACACCCTGAAAAATGAAATATTTACAAAGGAAGCAAAGCTACTATATAACAAAAAGTGTAGTGTTCTCAGAAAGGAGATTTAAGAGGACATGGGAAAATAAAAAGATAGCCTTTGCTCATGGATAGGAAAAAACAAATAGTGAAAATGAAAATGAGCTGAGAATTATTGTATAGACTCCATGAAATACTATTCAATATAATGTTAGAATACCTCACAGTAGTAGAGAAATCATTCTTAAGTACTTTTGGAAGCAGAAGAGACCTAGATAATTAAAAGTAATCCTGGGCAACAAAAAAGGCAAGAGGTGCAAAATCCCAAACTTGAAAATATACTATGGAGCCATCGTGATAAAATCATGTTGGTATTGCTAAGAAAGTAAAAAGTGGGAGGGGGAACTGGTTACAATATAAAGGAGGAAAAGAGGCTCGTTGTCACTTTCATTCTTATTGTTTTTGCTGTCAACTGCTACCTAGAACTGTTGCCCCTGGGCCACCTCAAGCTGCCTTGGAATCAGTTGACTGGAGACTGAAAACTCTCCAAACCATGGTGATTCACATAAGCAGCTTTCGTCCTCAAATTCCATCTCAGCGTTTGTTGCAGAGAATCGAATCTGCCACAGTGGGAGCCAGAAGGAGTTAAGCCCAAGAGCTGGACCAAACGTAGGCTTGACCTTTGAATTTGAGATCAACATTGTAAAAATGGCCATAATTCCCAAATTATTATACAAATTTAATGCAATCTCTATCTAAATAAAATCAACATACCTCACAGATCAGGAGAAGATACTCATAAAATGTATTTGGAACCAGAAAAGACCTAAAATACCAAGGACAATCCTGACTATCAAAGGCAAGGCAGGAGGCATTATAATCTCTGATTTAAAATTTTACTACAAAGCTACTGTGATAAAATCAGTCTGGTACTGACAATAAAGCAGACTTGAAGATCAGTGGACCAGATTAGAAAATGTAGATACAACTACAAAACCATGCAGCCATGTCAACTATGAGAAAAGGTCCAAATAAGGTCACTGGAATAAAGATAGCCTCTTTCACAAATAGTGCTGGAAAGAATTGTCTCTCCTCCTGCCAAAAACTAAAACTTGAACCAAGTCTATCACTATGCACTAAACTAAAGTCAGAATGGATTAAAGATCTAAACAATAAAACAGAAACACTAAATCTCCTAGAAGAGAAAATAGCTGGAAATCTTGTAGACATAGGGATAGGTATAGAGTTCATGAACAAAATCCAGACTGCATGAGAAATATGTCAAAGAATCCATAACTGAGATCTCATCTTGCTGAGAAACTTCTGCATGTGAAAAGAAATCACCAACAGAGTGAAAAGACAACCCACAAGTTAGGAAAAATAATCTTAACTAATAATCACACAAACCAGGACTTCTATTGAGGATATACAAAAAACCGAAAGAAAAAAAATCAGGCCTCCAAAATTCAACAACCCAATCCAAAAATAGACATCTCAAATGAATACACACTTGAAGGAGGGAAAAACACAAACGAAAAATAAACAAATGAAAAAATATTCTACAGCATAGATCATTCCAGAAATACAAATTAAAACAACACTAAGATACCATCTCACTCCAGAAAGAAAAGCTATCAAAGAAATCTACTAATGCTGAACAGGCTGAAGGGAAAAAGTAACCTGACTCCCTTGTTGGTGGGAATATAGGCTGGTGCCTATGGAACCACTATGGAATTCAGTGCGGAGACTCCTCAAAGAGGAGGACTGGAGATCTCATTCAGCCTAGTTATTCTCCTGCTAGGTACTTCTCTAAAAAGAAAAGAAAACATAGCACTATATGTGCGCCTATTTTTATAGCAGAACACTTTGTCATAGCCAAATCTTGGAAACAACCAAAAGGCTCATCACCTTAGAAATGGACAAAAAAGAGGTGATATTTTTATACATCGGAGTATTACTCAGCTACACAGAAAGACAATCTAGAGATCTTTGCAGTAAATGGATGCAACCAGATGCTATATTCATCAGTGAAATAAATCACACCCATATGTGTAAATATTATATTGTCTCCCTAGTGTAAGAAACTGAAAGAATAAACAAAATCCAAAAAGTATAATAGATACATTAAAATGGAAAGAAACTAAATATAATGAATAAACAATGAAGATGAGGGGAAGGATATAAGATAGGAAAAAAGGGAAGAACCATGCAGGTATATATACAGCATAGCTGAGAGGATTGTGTTACTAATTTCCACCAGTTTCTTAAACGTAGCAATTAACATTTTAAAATTTTTGCTTTGAGAAACTCTATGTGCTAATATCTATAATCTGAGCAACTCATTGAAGACAGCTATATGCAATACAAAAACCATGGCTGACTACCTATCCTCATGTTCTTCTAAATTTGTACCATTTCCAATAATTTACCAGTAATTATCATACTATTTTTTAAATAAATTTAAAAAAATACAGTAAAAAGATCAAGAAAAATTGTTAGGATTTATTGAAAGCATACGTCTAAATTCAATTATTTGTCATATCTTGAAAACCTGTATCTGTTAATTTGAGCAACAGATTTGACAATACAAATACATAGTATAAGGGCTGGTCAAAGAGCTCAGCAGATTAAAGTGCCTGCAAGCAGGCACAGGGGTTGGGTATTTGATCCCTGGGCCAGCCTTGTCAGCCTGCCCCTAGGGTGCGCTGAGACAGTAATTGAGTCTGGGCATGGTGGCACCCACACAGCTGTAATCCCAGCTCTTGAGAGGCTGTTAACAGGCAATCACTACATGTCCAGTTTAGTAGTGAGACCCTGAACACCCTGTAGGCTTTTCCCTAAAATACAAAAAAAAGAGAGAAAAATCATATAACCATTGTTATATGCTATTCTTGTTCTAAAATATGTACTATATGTATTTTTGTATGTTACTCTGTTTTTATCTTCGTTTTCATATTTGTTTCTATTTTTTGTACTCTTTAAAATTATATTAAATTTTAAAAATGAAAAGCACAAAAACAGCCCTGAGGACCAGTGAAACATATTAGAAGATGTAGACACAACTGTAAGCACCCCTTGCCAATTTATCTTTGACAAAGGATCCAAACATGTTTACTGGAAGAAAAACAGCCTCTTTAGTAAATGGTGGTGGTGACCTACTTTTGTACATGGGAAATATCAAAACTAGACTTATGTCTGTCCCCATATACTAGAGTAAAATAAAAGTGGATCAATTTCTAAATATTAAAACAGAATCACTGAGTCTACTGGAAGAAAAATTAGACAGAA
Organism: Myocastor coypus; assembly: GCA_004027025.1. Taxonomy (NCBI): domain Eukaryota; kingdom Metazoa; phylum Chordata; class Mammalia; order Rodentia; family Myocastoridae; genus Myocastor; species Myocastor coypus. Next base: position 5,734 of record PVJA010040273.1, on the reverse strand, counting down.
ATCTCAAAGACATAGGTTTAGGTAGAGACAGCTTAAAAAAAATCATACTACATGGAAAATACTCCAAGAAAGGAACTAGGATTTCATCCTATTAAAAAGTTCTTTCACATCAAAAGAAATCACCAACGAAGTGAAAAGACAAATCACAGAGTGGGAGGGCTGCGGAGATAGCTCAGTTGAGTAAGTGCTTACCTGGCAAATGCTGGGTCCTAAGTTCAATCCCTGTACAGAAAAAAAAAATGGGCCAGGGAGATAGCTTAGCAGTCCAAAGCATCTGCTTAGGAAAGCTTAGCCAACCGCATGGACTGTGGTTTGATCCCTGGCACCACATGCTGGACCAGCCCCACCCCCAGGATAGGCTGAGCTGACCATAACATAAATAAATAAAGTTAAAAATTTGGGCAAAGTTTTATCTAATTGTCAGTCAGTCCAAAAACTATCTTGAACATATAAAAAATTGAAAAATCAATTTTTTCAACACCCAAATACAAAAGCAGTACAAAAATTGGCATGTGAGGTGAGTACATTCTTCTCACATGAAGAAATACAAATAGCAAATAAATATATGAAAAAGTGTTCAATCGTATTGATCATTTGAGAGATGCAAATGAATAGGACACTGAGATTTTTATCTCATCCTGGAAGGAATGGTTATCACTAAGAAATCAACCAATAACAGATGCTCATGAGGCTGTGGGGGGAACAAAGACCTTTTCCACTGTTAGTAGGTGTGTACACTGGTGCAACCAAATTGTAGAAATTGGTGTGGAGATTCCCCAAAATGATAGCATTGGAGGTCTAATTCAAACCAGCTCTTGCTCTTCTCAGATTTTTCCCAGAACAATTGAAGACATCGTGCCACAGTGTACTTTCCTATCTTGTTTGGAAATTTTGTATGTTTTATTCTTTAAAACAAACAAACAAAACACAAATGACAGGATGTCGGTCCTCTTTATGACTGAAATATTCAATCATGCACATTTATAGCACATTTGCTTTATTCAGTTCCCTATGGATGGACATTTAAGTTGTTTCCCTACCTTGGCTATTGTATATGGTGTTTCAATAAATATAGGCATCAGATATTACCTTGAAGCATTAATTTTTACTTCTCAGTAGTGAGATATCTGGAGCATACTACAGCTTTATATTTAATTTTCTAAAATATTTCCATACACCTCTTAAAATCATTTTATAATGAAAAATTCACAAATATGAATATAAGTTCTCTTTTGTCCACATCCTCATGTTATCATTACTCTTTGCCATCATAGTCTAATGTTACTGGAATGATGTCATATTTTGTTGTTTTTTTCATTTGTATTTCAGCAGTTACCTATGATAGAAAAATTTATACATCTGTTGAGAACTTTTCTATATTATTTTAAGAAATATCTTTGAGGTCTTTCACCCATATCAAATAGGTTGTGTTTTACATCTTTCTTGAGTATTTGAGTTTGTTGCATCTTTTAGATATTGATATTTTAGCAGTTCAGTATTTCTATATGCTCCCAGTCCTGTGGGTTGTTTCTATATTTTATTTATCACTTCGCTTGCTGTGCAGAAGCTACATAGTTTGGCATAATTCTTTTGTTAAAATATTTAGCTTTTGTTAACTTTGTTTTGAGTATGACTTTTCATCATATCCAAAAATTTTGTGCCAAGAACATTATTAAGATTTTTCTGTGTTTTCTTTCAGGTAGTTTTACAGTCTTAGCCTTCACATAGAAATCATTAACTGATACAATCTTTTATGTGAGGTATAAGATAAGGACTCAATTGTCAGTTTATCCAGAATTATTTCAAAAAAAGGCTGCCCTTTCATTATTTGCTTTTAGCCATTTCATCTAAGATCAGTTAACCATAAACAAATATATTTATATATCAAACTTGTATTCTATCTCATTTGCCTGAATCAAGTTTTATGCTAGAAACAGACTGCTTTGGTTAATGTGGGTTTGCATTATATTTTGCAATTAGCAAATGTGACAGTTTTTATTTTGTGTTGCTCAAGAAGCTTGGCTATTTAGGCAAAAGCAATGAATCTGTAAATCACTATGCAGTATTGGGGTTTTAACAATATGTTTAAAATTCATGGTCATTTTTGTATTTACAAATAGAATTGTTTTCATGACATTTCCTTTAAACAGTCCTTGGTTCCTAATATAGATATGATATTGAAATTTGTGTTTGTGTTGTATGTCAGAAGCTTCACTGAATGCTTATTATAGAAAAATGAAAGTAATTTCCTCTCTCTCTATATATGTGTGTGTGTGTGTGTGTGTGTGTGTGTGTTTCATTTTATAACTTTTCTAGACAGACTCCCACTGTGCAATTCAAACTGCCTTGAACTCAGCGTAGCCTAATCTGGCTTTAAACTCATGGTGATCCTCCTAGTTCAGTCTCATGAATGCTTGTATAACAAGTGTGTGCCATCACACTTGAATAAAACTATACATACCATCCCCAAAGATTTAAAAACCATTTTAAAAACTCAAAGTAGTTTCACGTTTAAAAAATTCCAATAAATTAAATATAAATAGATTTAACACAAGACAATTAACATTATATATTGCAATTCTACAGCTGGCACTAAATTAAATTGTTAAATATAAAAGCTTTTTATACAAGATGATAAACAAAATACAGATATCTCACTGTTTAGTTATTCACTTAAGACAATAGTGGAAGTACTTATGAGAATAATTAGACAAAATAAATGAAAAGCATTCAAATTGAAAAACAACCAAACTGTCTTGTGTATAGATGATCTTATTCACAGCACATTGTAATGATTTTTTTTTTTTTTTTTTTTTTTTGTCTTTCTGGGACTGGGTCTCGCTATGCAGTTCAGGCTGGCCTTGAGTTCACTTTTATAGCCCAGGCTGGTCTCTAACTCACACCGATCCTCCTGACTCAGCCTCCCACGTGCTGGGATTACAGGCGTGTGCCACCATGCCCGGCCTGTAATGAATTGATCATTTATTGTCCATCAGATTTTCTTGATTACCTATTGTTTACAAGGATTTTGTATAACACTATATATATTAATAATCCATTTGTAAAAACAATAAACCTAGCATTCTTCCTGTACCGCATTTAATCCTTCATTTTAGAAACAAAGTCCAGGCACACCTGGACTCATCACTCTGGGAGTCTGAGGCAGAAGGATCAAAACTTGGGGTCAAGCCTATGCAAGTGAATGACTTGATGAAGTCCAGGGTCAAAATAGCATAGCATGGCACGGCACGGCACGGCACAGCACTGCACAGCATGGCACGGCACGGCACAGCGTGACACAGCATAACACAGCATAGGCTTAGGTTGTAGAAAGGTCCTAGGTTTATTGACCACTAAAATTAACCAGAACAAACTGTGTAAAATAAAGATAGAATGAGTGGATTATTCTATGAAAGTGAGGTTTAAGTTAGACATTTTAGAACTAAGTGTGTGTGTACTCACACATATGTTTTGATTTACATATCCAGATACATATTTTTATTTTAACTTGCAAATTTGATTATTCTAACAATGGTTTCATGATAGAGACCATTACAATGATTTGATATTAACCAATTGCCTCTTCATGTTTACTTATGAGTTTGCCCATGGTGTGGGCCACTTGTCTCAAGATGAGTAGTGGGTACCTAGTAAGTGAACTTCTGTGAGTTTCTGGTCCCACTCGGGCCAGTAATGTCAAGTGAGGCCATGAGACCTCAAAGGACAAGACCAAGCCACTGATAAAGACATTTGACTTCAAACTCAGTTAACTAGACAAAGACTATAGTTGTGAGTGGGGTCACAGTGTGGCTGGCTGGAGCGAGCTCTCCTCATGTGTGGCATCCTTTGCAGGTCAGGCCAGGTCCCCACACTTCCTGGCACCATGTTCTGGAACCTACACACTGCACTTCTTTTCGGAGATTTCTTCTCTTTGGTTGACTTTGCCTTCTACCTCATTTACTTCTGGTCCCTAATGAGGCTGGATGAATATCAGAAGGAGTTATCCATAAATCAGGCTGGATTGTACAGGTTGTGCAGCCGCCAGCGTTATTATTATTATTTTTTTGTCTTTTTAAGACAGGGGTCTCGCTATGCAGTTCAGACTGGCCTTGAGCTCACTTTTGTAGCCCAGGCTGGTCTCGAACTCGCACCGATCCTCCTGCCTCAGCCTCCCGAGTGCTGGGATTACAGGTGTGCACCACCACGCCCGGCTAGCCACCAGGGTTATGAAAAGGAAATAAAAAGGCTGTCACCAGCTGTGACTGCAAAAGCAGACATCTTCATGCTTTTGACTGTACTTTGAACACAATGAATCACTTCACTATGGAAGAGCAGTTGGAGAAGAAAACCCTGTAATGTCATCAATAAGAGTACTTGTCATAAAAGCCTGGGCACCAGGATTAGTATTTCCTTTCTGAAATATCAAAAGAACCCTAGAACACATTATGCCATTAGGAAGGGTTGCATGATTTGGTTGACTTTCCAAAAACAAGCTGTCTTGTGGGGCTTTTTGTGGTAGTTACTGGCATCCCACTTCTTGATGGAGATCTTCCTGCTGATAGCAGAGTCCTAAATTAGCATAAATCTTTATTTGGGAAGCTGTTGAGTGGATTTCCAAGGTTCTTGAGTGCCTCTACATTCAGAGTCCTGCCTTTCTTCAGTAACCCCCACTTTGTTTTGCTAACTACATAAGGATAGGCTATCCAGAGAAGATCTTTGTCTTAGTCCCCAGAGAATCTCATTTTCTGAGAGAGGGTTTAGCTCATTAATGGGATTAAATCATTCCATTTGGCTCTTTTTATAGCCTTTGCCATCCACTTATTCGGTGGATTGCATTCCTGATAGGTCCACAACAGCCTAGGGATAATATTAACTTGATAGTTTCAGAATTACTATTATTAATTGATTATAGGAAGCCAAAAATCAATTTACTCAAATCAAGGAAGTAGCATAAAGTAATGTTGTACTCGGTAAGTGTGCATAGCCACCTATTGATTGACCTCTGACCAAGTCTCATTGAGTTTTGAGAACCAACAAAGCATAGCCTCACAAGAATGTGTCTTCACGATCACCCTGAAGATTATTGGCTTATCATTTGCATGAAAGAAATTGCACAATTAATCATCTAGGGTTTTGGCTTAAATAACATAATTAAGTGCATAAAGTTCTTTCAGAGGTTGACTCCTTGCACCCTCCTTGTAAATGTGCAAAAAGAGACAAACCTAAGCCACGAATATTCAAGAATAACAAGGAAGTTTAGAGTCACAATCTTCAGACAGGGAGAAAGTACCCAGGAGAGCTGAGAGTTCTGGTAGGGCAGAAATAGAAGAGAAGGACCATTGGTTGATTAAATTTCCATGACTTTTCCTAGTGTATACTGTGTACTCATATTAATAAAAATTTAAAGTGTTTCTCATTTATAGATGAAAAAACCACATCTGTTGATCTTTGCATAAAGAAACTTTATGTAATCACTCATGTATACATAAAGGCTACTGATTTATTTCTGGATTGAAGAGACACACTCTTCTTCCTCCTTAACTCCACTATCTTTCCTAGTCTTTCTTCTTCACCACCCACTTTCCTCTCTCCTCAGGTTGTTGCTCCTTGGAAACTGAGGCTGGTCCTCAGCAGGTAAGAGTACATTTTAAAATTTTAAAACATTGGGTAAAATTGAGAGATGAAAGAAATTATGGGACTCTCAGTTTCTCATGGCAAAATAATTTACCCCAGT